>RYZW01000684.1:13394-26468 GCA_004367215.1 Colletotrichum trifolii
TATAGATATAGATGTTTCTAGTATAGCTAGATAGTTTTTAAAACCCTTATAATTATAATATTATAATATTCCAAAGTATCTAGTAACTAGTATTATAGTAAAGTATCAATATTAAGGTATTATCTTATTAATACCTAGTCTCTAATATTATTAGCTTAGTATAGTAACTTATAAGATAACTAGATAACTTTCTTTTAAATATTTATAAATTACTTATTAATTATAATATTCAGAATAATTTCATTAAAGCTTAATCTAATATACTAATAGTTTTAGTTAAAATAATTATAGCTAGATATCTCTATACTTATCTTATAGTTATTCTTTTATAGGTAGTTATATAGATTTCGAGGAAGTTTTAGTATTATTATAAAAGTATAGTTATAGAAGAGTAATAGATTATAGAATACCTAGTTTTTATATCTTGAAATAGGTATTCCATTTTATTCTATTTCTAAGAAGTTTAAAAAAGTTCTTAACTTTATAATCTTAATAGTTATTTTTAGTTTTATATATTAAACCTTAGTCTTAATAAAGTTCTCTCTAACTATTACTATAAAATCTTCTATTATTATAAAGTTACATATTAGAACTAAGGGTATAATTATCTATAATAATAGGTAATTTTACTACTATTTTGATTAGTTATAAACTAGTATTAGTATAAATACTATTACTAGGTAAGATTTATAGTTAAATCTATATATAAGGTGAAGAGCTTAGATACTATTCTAGGTATAGAGTAGAAATAACTAAATAATAAAAATAAATACTATAACTTTTTATACTTATACGACGAGATCGCGTATAGTATACAATAATCCCCTTATAGATAAACCAACATATATATAATACTAATATTTAATATATAAAATATAATAAAAAAAGAATTAAAGTATATTAAGAATACTAAAAAGATTTTACTAAGATCTAAACTATTTGATTACCATATTTTTAAACACGAACTTTTTCAAACTTATGTATTAAAACGTTACTAAGATATATGAATTAATACTAGAAAGTTACTAAATAATATTTATTAACTTTAAAAATGTTAAGAAAACCCTAATACTTAAACTTTAGTTAATTTAAAAAAGTATATCTTAGTAAATATACTTAAAGGGTTCCTAGATTTAATTACTTTAGAGAAAACTTACTAAATACTTACTAGTAAAAAGCTATTAGACTACGTAATCTTATTAAAACTAAATGAAAATAAGAATAATCCTCCTTTACCCTAGAACCTCTTTTATAGTATATTATAATAAGAATTATTAATACTTAAGAAAATACTGGAAAACCTATTAAATTAAAGTTTTATTAAAACTAGTAAGTTGGTTACTAGAATATTTATCTTCTTTATTAAAAGACCTAATAGAAATATCAAATGCTATATAAACTACTAAGCCTTAGATATAACTATAATAAAGATAAATACCTTTTACCTCTTATATTAGAAACTTTTTAGAAACTTATTAATATTTGTTAATTTATAAAACTTGATATTATTATTGTTTTCTATAAAGTACAAATTTAAAAAATACTAGGAAACAACAATATCTTTAAACGTAATATAACCTTTTTAAATAAATTGTCTACTTATTCAAACTTATCAAAGCCTGAGTAATATTCTAGTAATATATTCATAACATACTATATAAGTTCCCAAATAATTTCATTACAGTATATATTAATAACATCCTAATCTTTACTACTAGAGTAAAAAAGGACTATAAGATTGAAATATAAAAAGTCTTCTATTATTTTATTACACCTAAGTTATTATTAGATCTCAAGAAATACGAGTTTGAAGTAATATTAGTAAAATACATAAAGCTTATTCTAATATTAAGAAAAAGTTTTTTTATAATCTATTTAAATTAATAATAAGTGGGGATTAGGTTTCTCCTAAGTTTATAAAAAGAACTTAGAGTTTTATCCTAGGTTTTTATGATTATTATAAAGACTTTATTTCTATTTATAATAAAGTAATAAAGTTATTAATCTAACTAACCTAGAAAAACTACTTTTTCCAGTAAAGAACGAAATAAGAAATTATTTCTACTAAATTTAAATACCTTTTTACCAAAAAGCTAATATTCTATATATTTAACTTTAAAGCTATTACTATAATAGAAACTAATTACTGTAAATTTATATTAAGAAGAATTCTAATTTAAAAAGAAATAGTAAGAGTATAGTTTACTTAGTAGTTTTCTATTCCTAATAACTATTCCTTATAGAATATAATTACTTCATTTATAATAAAGAATTACTAGTAATGTTTCATTAACCATAAACCTAGAAAGCTAAACCTATAATTATTAAATAGTTCAAAATCTTTTTAAACTATAAAAACCTAGAATACTTTATAAAAAGAGTTTTTACTAAAACGTAAAACGAGTAAATAGAAAAACTATCTTAGTTTAATTTCTATATCAAATATTACCTAAGAATTCAAATGATAGTCTTAGATATTTTATTAAACTATAAATAAGATATACTTATAGGATCAGATAATAAGAGACTATAGAGGTAAATTATTTAACTTATCTCTAATTATATATAACTTAGTAATCTCTAAATAAAGAAAGTCAAATTAGAAGAACTAGTTGTTTTTAATTTGAAATCTAACTTTAAAAGGCTTCAAGTTTATATAAATCAAAAAGATATTTTAAAAGACTAAAATAGCTATCTAGTAGAAAAAGTATAGTTTTCCCCCTAATTTTTATTTAAAGGTTTAGATTTCTGAATATTAACTAAATAGTTTTAAATATTTAATATTTTAAAGAAAATATAAATATCTAGAAATAATAATAAAAAGAACTTTCTTAATTATTATAAGCTATACCTAACTAGTTAAATCTAGCTTTACCTAAGTCTCGATAACTATACCTAAGAAGTTAAGTACTAGTAAGCTACTAGTAAACTCCTAGTATTATCCCTAAATAGACTTTTTATACTTTTTATAAACACTTCTCTTTTACTCTTTAGTTCTAAATAAATAGTATTTATATTCCTTATAACTAAATTATAGCCTAAGTTTAGTTTTTTATATATTTAGAACTTAAATTTATCTTATATATAAGTAATACTAAGTTAAGTATAGTTCTTTACTAGTTAAGAAGAAATACTAATTGGGAATACTATTCCTAAATATAAGAAATATTAAATTAAGTATAATTCCCTATTAAATAGNATAAGAAATATCAGGTTAAATATTACTCCCTATTAAATAGAAAGATTAAAATAAAGTATTACTCCCTACTAACTATAATCCCCGAGATATTATTAATAAAGTATAACTCCTAATAAAAACTTATAACTAAGTACTAAAACTAATTATTATTATAAAATAGAAAAAACTAATACTTCCTAAGAAACCCCTATAACTAGTACTACTATAGAAAAATTACTATAATAATATCTAAATATAACTATTACTCTATTCTACAAGAAAATTATAATACTAATTACTAAATTAGTAAAAAAGGAATTAGAACTTTCCCCTAATACTACTACTACCCCTCTAGAATCTACTTATATAGCTTCTATTCTTTAAAAAAAACCCCTTTTTTTCCCTAATAAATCTTTAAATAAAAAAAAAGAATATAATACTTAAACTTACTAGATAAAAAGAAAATTAAAAATTAATTAAAACTTCTTTAAAATAGATAAATAGAAGTAATACCTAGTTTACTCTTACTTAAACCCTAAAATCTAGTAAATAATAGAAACTTTTTTTATAACTAGAAAACTAGGGGAAAACTAAGATCCCTAAAACTTCATAGTATATTTAAATTATACTTATTTAAATCCTAATATCTAGTCTTAAACTATTACTTCATTATAATCCTTCTATTAGAAAAATACTAAAAAACTTATTACTTTTTTCTTATAATTTAAGAAAATCCTTATAAATACTAGAAATTATAACTAATCTAATATAGTTTAGATTTCCCTACTAGAAACTATACTAATCCTCTATTTAAAAAAGCTTTTATTATAATTAAACTCTTTATTATTTATAACTAGTAATTCTTAAAAATATAGGATATTACTTAGAAAATAAAATATATAAAAATACTACTAACCTAGTAAGCCCTAGTTATTTATCCCCCTATATTAAAAATTAGGATAGAGATATAATAATAACTAAAGCTATATATAAGTAATACTACTACTATAGGCTTTCTAGTTCTATAAGTTCTACTAAAAAGGCTCCCCTATTAGAGAAAAATATATATAAATACTATAGCTATTATAAAAGAAGTTATATTACTAAGAATTATACTAATACTAGTATAGTAAAGAAAAAAAAGAATAAACTAAAANAGTATAATAAAGAAAAAAAAGAAGAAACTAAAACTTATTAAGATAGAATTTTAGAAGCTAAAGGATTTAGAAGATAATACTAGTTTCCCTTTTAATAAAGAAGAGGATATAAGAAAAGAGTAATTCTAATATAAAATTAAATATTAGAACTTATAAAAGTAGAATCTTAGGAATAGAAGAAATAGTAGAAATAAGAAAGTAATAGGTAATTAACTACTATCTAGATAAGAGTTAATAAAGATTATATTATTAGTATTCTAGTAGATATTAGTTATAATATTTATACTATTATTAATATATTTTTATAAAGAAATTATATTTATTACTTATTAATATAATAAAGAAAATAATAAAAGATTATATAGAAGATAGATTATTACTTAATAATACTTTAAAAATTACTAAATTATCCCTAGAAATAAGAAAATATATAAAAGAAACCTATATTTATATTATAAAAAGACTATTATTAAAGTTATACTTTAAATAATCCTAGATAAAAGATAACTATATTATATATAATACTAGTATTTAATAGATAAAGTATAGTAAAAAAGAAGTTATAGTATATTTAGAATACTAAGAAAAACTTATTAAGATCTAGGAGATTTAATTAGTATATTTTTAAATATAAACTCTTTTTTGATTATATATTAAAGGATTACTAAGAAATAACGTAAGTACTAGGAGCTTACTAGGTAATATCTATTAACTTTAAAGATATCGAGAAAACCCTAGTATTTAAAACTTTAGTTAATCTAAGGAAATATATCCTAGTAAGTATATTTAAAGAATTCTTAGATTTATTTAACTTAGAGATAGTTTATTAGGTATTTACTAGTAAAAAGCTATTAGATTATATAATCCTATTAATATTCAATAAAGATAGGAATAATCCTCTTTTACTTTAAAGTTTCCTCTATAATATATTATAATAAGAATTATTAGTATTTAAGAAAATACTAGAAGATCTCCTAGATAAAAAGTTTATTAAAACTAATAAATTAGTTATTAAAATACTTATTTTCTTTATTAGGAAACCTAGTAGAAATATTAGGTTTTATATAAATTATAGAGTTTTAAATATAATTATAAAAAAGAATAAATATTTTTTACTTTTTATCTTAGAAATCCTCTAGAAAGTTACTAGTACTTACTAGTTTATAAAGCTTGATATTATTATAGCTTTTTATAAGATATAGATTAAAAATAAAGATTAGGAGAAAATAGTATTTGATACTTAGTATAGCTTTTTCAAGTAGATTATTTACCCTTTTAAGTTTACTAATACCCTAGTAATATTCTAGTAATATATTAATAAAATATTATATAAGTTCCTAGATAACTTTATTATAATATATATTAATAATATCCTAATTTATATTATAAACTTAAAAAAGATTATAAAACTTAAATATAGAAAATACTTTACTACTTTACTAATATTAGGTTATTTCTAGATCTAAAGAAATATAAGTTTTTAATAGTAATAGTAAAATATATAAAATTCATTCTAATTGTAAAGAAAAATATCTCTAATAACTCTTTTAAATTAGCTATAATTAAAAATTAGCTCTCTCCTAAGTCTATAAAAAAGAACTTGAAATTTCTTAGGATTCTATAATTATTATAAGGATTTTATCCCTAAATATAGAAAAATTATAGAACTATTAATTTATTTAATTTAGAAAAACTTCCTTTTCTAGTAAAAAATAGAATAGGAAACTATTTTTATTAAGTTTAAATATTTCTTTGTAGAAAAGCTAGTATTCTATATATTTAACTTTAAAACTATTATTATTATAGAGATTAACTATTTTAAGTTTATATTAAGAAAAGTTTTAACTTAAGAAAATGGTATAAGTATAGTTTACTTAATAGTTTTCTACTCCTAATAACTATCCCCTATAAAATATAACTATTTAATTTATAATAGAAAACTACTAGTAATATTAGTATACTTATAAACCTAGAAAACTAGATTTTTAATTATTAAATAGTTTAGGGTTTTTTAGACTATAAAAACCTTAAAGTATTTTATAAATAAATAGTAGTTTACTAAAAAATAGAACTAGTAAATAGAAAAGCTATTCTAGTTTAATTTCTATATTAAATATTATTTAAAATTCTAGGTAATAGTCCTAGATATTTTAATAAAATATAAGTAAAATATACTTATAAGATAAAATAAACCCGCTTGACGTAGTTGTTTAATGTCTAGCTGGCTTTTACTATCACGGTAGGAGTAGTAGGTTCGAATCCTACGGCAAGTANCGAATCCTACGGCGGGCAAGCGTGACTAGTAGCTATATGCTTTCCGATTATGTAAACTATATAGTAACTACTACTAGCTATCAATACTTGCCGCCGCTACTATTAATAGCTAGCGACTATTAATAGCTAGCTAGTAATAAGTACTACTAGCTAGCTAGTATTAGTATTACGTAACTATAATCCCTAAAGAATAACTACGACAGATATAGGCCTGTACTTTCCTTTTATGATATACCTTCCGTATTTATCAGCTATCGTATTAACTAACCATATTTTACTACCTGAGGTTTTCTCCGTTTAAATAGTTCCTTAGCCCTAGTATTATCTATAGAGTTTATGAGGTAAGAGCTGACTACTATTATATGTAATTAGGGGGTAAAGTCTAGTGTGTATTATATATAACTAAACGTGGCTAAGCGTAATACGTATAGTTCTATTTTGTCTAGTTAAAATAAGGCGAGGCCTANAAATAAGTTATTTAAATTATTCTTGATAATATATAATTTAATAACTTTTAAATAAAGAAAATTAAATTAGAAAAACTATTAGTTTTTAATAAGAAACCTAATTTTAAAGAACTTTAGATTTATATAATAAAGAAAAATATAATATTCTAAAAAATTAAAATAACTATCTAGTAAGAAGAATATAACATTACCCTTAATTTATACTTAAAAATTCAGATTTCTAAATATTAACTAGATAACTTTAAATACTTAATATTTTAAGGAAAAATATAAGTATTTAGAAGTAATAATAAAAAAAGCTTTTTAATAAACTAAGGATAAAGTTAATTTAAAAAATATATAATTCTACTACTATTAACTATTTAGGGAAAAATAGTATACTTAAGATTATAAATAAGAAATTCTTCTAGCTAGGCTAGTTATAAACTATAAAGAGATTTATATAAAACTATAATATTTATAGTAATATATATATCTAGAAATAAATAAAGAAAAGCTTTTTAAAACCTCTCTTAATACTTAACTAATTATATTCTAATTTATTAATAGATTCTATTACTAATTCCCTGTTAACTAGAAAGAAAAGTAGCTAGTATTCTTAAGTTATTATTAATAGATTAAATAAGTTAGTAATATTTAAAGAAATAGATATTATAGAAACTAAAGTATATACCTAGTAGTTCTTTAACTACTATTATAGGTTTTGTAGGATACTATAATCTATTATTAGTAATTATAGCTTAAATTAAGTAAATAGGCTCTAGAGGGAGTTTTACTATTTAGTAGAAATAATATAACTATTTAGTATTAATTATTATCTTTAAACTAATAAAAGAATAGAATACTAGAATTAGGAAGTTTATACTATATTATAAGTATATATATACTAGTCCTAGGATAACTAAAGAAACCTATTATTTATTATATAGTTTATTTTATAGAATAAGTATAATTTAAATATTAGGGTTATACTATTCTTTATAGAATATAATTATTATATTAATCCTATACTTATTATTAGAAATATAAAGAAAGTAATATTTAAAAGAAAAACTACTACTTAGCTACTAGTTAATAGGATAAAAGATATTATAGGATTTATCTAAGTTGAGATTATAGTAGTTTAGTAGTAAAGTAAAGTTTTAGCTAATGAATATTAATACCCCACGGATAAATACTAAATAAGTAATAAAGTATAATTAAATATCTTTAACTATAAATTACTATAAGTAAATAAGAAACTAGATTAGTTATATTATAAATATAAGGTTATAAAAGTTATTATATTATATATTATTAAATTAAATATACTAGGGATAGTTTACTTTAAATTTTATATTAATTTCTTTTAGAGGGTAGCTAGTAACCTTTTACCTAGCTAAGAAGTTATTAACCTATAACTATTACTTATAATTAATAATAATAACAAATTAGAATAAGAAATTAAGGATATTCTAATAGTAAAATAGTATTAAGTATGTAAAAAGTAGTAATAGTAAACTTTTATTAAATAGAAAAGATTTATAAATATTATATAAGAAGTAGTAGATATAATATAAAAAATAGAAATATTAGATTAGTATAAGGTTTATTTTAAGTTAATTAATAATTATAATAGAAACTTTAAGAAAGTAATTTTAGTATACTACTAGTAAAGAGGGGGGTAATATTATAGGTTATACTCAGCTAGTTAATTCTAGTTCTATTTAAGTCTTAATAATTATACTTAAAAAGTTAAGTACTAGTAAATTACTAGTAGGTTTCTAGTACTACCCCTAAGTAGACTTTCTACGTTTTTTATAAGAATTTCTCTTTTATTCTTTAGTTCTAAATTATTATAAGCTACGCCTAACTAGTTAACTCTAGCTCTACCTAAGTCCCGATAACTATACCTAAGAAGTTAAGTATTAGTAGGCTATTAGTAGGTCCCTAGTACTACTTTTAAGTAGATTTTTTATGTTTTTTGCGAGAACTTCTTTTTTATTTTTTAGTTCTAAATAAATAGTATTTATACTCTTTATAGCTGAATTATAATTTAGGTTTAGTTTTTTATATATTTAGAATTTAGATTTATCCCTTATATAGGTAATACTAGGTTAAGTATAGCTCCTTATTAGTTAAGAAGAGATATTAATTAGTAGAGTATTATTCTTAAGTATAAGAAATATCAGGTTAAATATAGCTTTTTATTAAATAGAAAAACTAGGGTAAAATACTACTCTTTACTCGTTATAGTCCCCGAGATATTATTAGTAGAGTATAGCTTTTAATAAAGATTTATAATTAAGTATTAAAGCTAATTATTATTATAAGATAGAGGGAACTAATATTTCCTAAGAGATTTCTATAGCTAGTATTATTATAGAGAAGTTACTATAATAGTATTTAAATATAATTATTACCCTACTCTATAAGAGGATTATAGTATTAATTACTAGGTTAGTAGATAAAGAGTTAGAACTTTCCCCTAATACTACTACTAATTCCCCAGAGTTTACTTATATAGTTTTTACTTTTTAAAAGAAGTTTTTTCTTTTCCCTAATAAGCTTTTAAGTAAACGAAAAGAATATAGTACTTAGGTTTACTAGATAAGAGGAAAATTAAAGATTAATTAAGATTTTTTTAAAATAGATAAATATAAGTAATACTTAGTTTATTTTTATTTAAACTTTAGGGTCTAATAAGTAGTAGAGACTTTTTTATAATTAGAGGATTAAGGGGGAACTAGAACTTTTAAAATTTTATAGTATACTTAGATTATATTTACTTAGATTTTAATATTTAGTCCTGAGTTATTATTTAGCTATAATTTTTCTATCAGAAGGATACTAAGAAGTTTACTATTTTTGTCTTATAATTTAAGAAAGTTTTTATAGATACTAGAGGTTATAGTTAGTTTAATATAATTTAGGATTTTTTATTAGAAATTATACTAGTCTTTTATTTAAAAGAATCTTTTATTATAGTTAAGTTTTTTATTATTTATAATTAGTAATTTTTAAAAGTATAGGATATTACTTAGAAAATAGAATATATAAAAGTATTATTAATTTAGTAAGCCCTAGTTATTTATTTTTTTATATTAAAAGATTAGGATAGAGATATAATAATAACTAGAGCTATATATAAATAGTACTACTATTATAGGTTTTCTAGTTCTATAAGTTCTATTAAAAGGGTTTTTGTATTATAGAAAGATATATATAAATATTATAGTTATTATAAAAGAAATTATATTACTAGGAATTATACTAATACTAGTATAATAAAGAAGAAAAAGAAAGGATTAAAAGTTATTAAAATAGAATTCTAGAAATTAAGAGATTTAAAGGATAATACTAGTTTTTTTTCTAGTAAGGAAAAAGATATAGGAAAAGAGTAATTTTAATATAAAGTTAAGTATTAAAATTTATAAAAATAGAATTTTAGGAATAGAGGAAATAGTAGAAGTAAGAAAGTAGTAAGTAGTTAGCTACTATTTAGATAAGAGTTAATAGAAGTTATATTATTAGTACTTTAGTAAATATTAATTATAATACTTATATTATTATTAATATATTTTTTATAAAGAAATTATATTTACTATTTATTAATATAATAAAGAAGAAGATAAAAGGTTATACTAAAATAGATTATTATTTAGTAGTATTTTAGGGGTTACTAAGTTATCTTTAGAAATAAGAAAGTATATATAAGAAATCTATATTTATATTATAAAAAAGTTATTATTAAAATTATATTTTAGGTAATTTTAGATAGAAGATAATTATATTCTATATAATACTAGTACTTAATAGATAAAGTATAGTAAAGGAAAAGTTATAGTATATTTAGAATACTAGGAAGAATTTATTAGGATTTAGGAGATTTAGTTAGTATATTTTTGAAATATAAATTCTTTTTTAATTATATATTAGAAAATTACTAGGATATAAAGTTTAATACTAGAAGTATACTAGGTAATATCTATTAGTTTTAAAAATATTAAGAAAGTTCTAGTATTAAAAGTTTTAGTTAATCTAAAGTAATATATCTTAATAAGTATATTTAAAGAGTTCCTAGACTTATTTAACTTAGAAAAAGTTTACTAGGTATTTATTAGTAGGGGGTTATTAGATTATATAACTTTATTAATACTTAATAAGGATAAGAATAATTTTTCTTTATTTTAAGGCTTTTTTTATAGTATATTATAATAAGAGTTATCAATATTTAAGAAAATAGTAGAGGATTTTTTAAATAAGAAGTTTATTAAAATTAGTAGATTAGTTATTAGGGTATTTGTTTTTTTTATTAGGAAACTTAGTAGAAATATTAAGTTTTATATAAATTATAGAGCTTTAAATATAATTATAAAGAAAGATAGATATTTGTTATTTCTTATATTAGAAGTTTTCTAGAGGGTTACTAGTATTTATTAGTTTATGAAACTTGATATTATTGTAGTTTTTTATAAGATATAGATTAAAAAAGAAAACTAGGAAAAAATAGTATTTTATATCTAGTATAGTTTCTTTAAGTAAATAGTTTACTTTTTTAAGTTTATTAGGGTTTTAGTAATATTCTAGTAGTATATTAATAAGATATTATATAAATTCTTAGATGATTTTATTATAGTATATATTAATAATATTTTAATCTATATTACTAGATTAAAAGAAAACTATAAAGCTTAGGTATAGAGAGTTTTCTATTATTTTACTAATACTAGGTTATCTCTAGATCTAAAGAAGTATAAGCTTTTAGTAATAATAGTAAAATATATAAGGTTTATCTTAAAAGTAGGGAAAAGTATTTCTGATAATTTGTTTAAGTTAACTATAATTAAAGATTAGTTTCTTTTTAGGTTTATAAAAAAAGTTTAAAGTTTCTTAGGGTTTTATAATTATTATAAGAACTTTATTTTTAAGTATAATAAGATTATAGAACTATTAATTTAGTTAATTTAGAAGGATTTCTTTTTTTAGTAAAGAGTAGAATAAGAGGTTATTTTTACTAAGCTTAAATATTTCTTTATAGAACAATTAGTATTTTATATATTTAACCCTAAAACTATTACTACTATAGAAAGTAATTATTCTAGGTTTATATTAAGAGGAATTCTAATCTAGAAAAATAGTATAAATATAGCTTATTTAGTAGTATTTTATTCCTAATAATTATCTTTTATAAAATATAATTACCTAATTTATAATAAAGAGTTACTAGTAGTATTAGTTTACTTATAAGCTTAGAGAATTAAGCTTTTAACTATTAAGTAATTTAGGGTTTTTTTAGATTATAAAAATCTTAAGTATTTTATAAGAAAATAGTAGTTTACTAAGAAATAAAACTAGTAAATAGAAAAGTTATCCTAGTTTAATTTCTATATTAAATATTATTTAGGTTTTTAAATAGTAGTTTTAGATATTTTATTAAAATATAAATAAGATATATTTATAAGATAAGATAATAAGAGATTATAGGGATAAGTTATTTAAGTTATCCCTAATAATATATAATTTAGTAATCTTTAAATAAAGAAGATTAAATTAGAAGAATTACTATTTTTAAATAAGAGATTTAATCTTAAGTAATTCTAGATCTATATAATAGAAAAAGATATAATATTCTAAAAAGCTAAAATAGTTATCTAATAAGTGGAATATAATTTCCCTTTTAATTTATATTTAAAGGTTTAGATTTCTAAATATTAACTAGATAGTTTTAAATATTTAATATTTTAAGGGAANATAATAAGAGATTATAGAAATAAGTTATTTAAGTTATCCTTAATAGTATATAACTTAGTAACTTTTAAATAGGGAAAATTAAATTAGAAGAACTATTAGTTTTTAATAAGAAACCTAATTTTAAAGAACTCTAGATCTATATAGTAGAAAAAAATATAATATTCTAAAAAGCTAAAATAACTATCTAGTAAGGAAAATATAGTTTCTTTTTTAATTTATATTTAAAACTTTAAATCTCTAAATACTAACTAGATAGTTTTAAATA
>RYZW01000685.1:2186-26464 GCA_004367215.1 Colletotrichum trifolii
CTAAGTATTATAATTAATAGGTAGTTTATAGATATTTAAAAGAAGATTATCTAGTTAATTTATAATTTACTATACTAAGTTAATAATATTAGGGACTAGGTATTAATTAAGTAATACTTTAATATTAATATATTACTATAATACTAGTTATTAGATATTTTAGAATATTATAGTAATACAATTATAGAGGTTTTAAAGGCTATCTAGCTATATTAGGAGTATCTATATCTATATAAGTATTATTTATAAGTTAGCTATTAGCTATAATTAATATGTTAAGATCGTTTACTAATAAGAGTAAGCTAAATCCTATTCTACTTATATAGAGATTATAAGTTAGTTTGTATTAGTAGCGGAGAACTTTTATATTAGTAGTATAAAGTCTCGTCTTAGGGGTAGGTAAAATTTAGTCTATAATAGGGATATTAAGGTTGCGGATATTGAGGTTATAATAAATGTTCGAATAGAGTGCTTATAGTTAGTAGTAACTGAATATCTCGAGATATTCGAATTATGCGTAGCTGTGAGGGTGTAAGGGTATAAGGGTGTGAGGTTGTTGTAGAAGGAGTTGTTAGTTGTTTGTTATTTACGAAAAGGTTGACGCGAGGTGGGTATGCTAGCTATAGCTATAAGGGGTTCGGCCTTGGATTAACTAGGGGCTAGCTATAGTAGTTAGCGGGGGGGTAGGAGGGCTGAAGTCGTACTTCAGGGGGTAACATGTCCNCTATCGGCCTCTCCCTAAAACTTATAGTTTCGTTAAATAGCTATATATATTTAGAATTATTTCTAAAATAATTAAATTTACTAGATTCATTTCTCTAACTAGTAAAATACTATTCTTAGGAATATAATAACTAAGAACTTTAATTAGAGTAAAAAGAAAGTATTTAAAATACTTATTATAAAACCTACTAATTTCTAGAAAATATTCAAAGCTAATTAGTATACTAATAAGGTTTTCTATAACTAATTTATAAATATATATTATAGTATACTAGAGTACTAGTTAATACCTTTTAGTCTTATAGTAATTTCCCAGAGTTTCTATAATTAGTTATATTTAATTATAAATAATACTATAGTATTCTAAAAGTCGTAATATTTTTAGAATAATAGAAATAATAGTAATATATTTAAGGAATAGTTTTAGACTAATTATATATATAATATGTTTTAAGGTAATATTCAAAGTTATAGTTATACTTATAGTTACTTTTTACTATTCTAGAGTAGATATTATTTTCCCCTAGTTTTTATATATATTAATAATAATAAGAAATACTTTATATATAGTAAAATAGGTTATAAATTTATAAAGTATACTTTTGAGGAATAGTATATTTCGTATAATAAGTATAAGTTAACTTATAATCTTAAAAATACTTTATAGTAGTATTTCAAACTTATTTTACTAAATATAAAAATACTAAAAACTTTAATAACGACTTCTAAGTACCCCTAAAAAATAATAAGTATAAGAAGCTTATTATCTAGTACTAGATATAGTATAACCTTAAGGATTATATTTCTACTACTCTTAGGATATCTATTACCCCTAAGATATTCTTTATATTATATTGTAGTAAGTATCTTATTATCTTAGATAGAGGTAAAATTACTAGAATCTTCTAAGATTAGGTAGTACTTTATACTTTTACTAAAGTAAATACTTTTAATAGTAGTATTATTGAAAATATAGATATAAATCTTATATATACTTTTATACTTAAGGATTATTACTTAACTACTATTTCTTAAGGGATTTTACCTAACTTCAATATTACTAGTTTCTTAACTACTAAGTATTCTTAGTTTATAGTTTTTAAATAGATAATTAAGTTTCCTATAATTTTTATACTTCTATAAAATAAACTAGTTATAATCTACTTTAGTAGTACTATTATAATTAGAATACTTAGAATAGTTAGTATTCCTATACTACTTAGTATTATTATATTTTATATAATACTATATAATACCCCTTTCTTACTCTATTTTATAGATATAAATTATTTTAGTATTATATTTAATAAGATACATAATTAGTTTTACTAAAGTAAAAAGATTCTACTTATTATTTGAAAATAGGGGTAATTATAGATATTTTTTAATAAGAAGAAAATACTTACCTCTATATATTTTATAGAATTAGAAATATAGAAATTCTACTATTAATTTGGATATTTAGTCATAGTATACTTCTATAATATTTTTACTAAAATAGGATACTTAGTTAATTACTATATTTTCGAGGTTTTTAAGTAGTACTACTACTAGTACTAGATATATAATACTACTCTTTCCTATTTTTATTGTTTTATTTCGAATAATATTAAGTTTAATTTTAAAGTTATTATTAATATTATCTATTTTAATAGCTATTCTGTACTCTATATTTTTAATACTATTATAGTATTTGATATTATTTATTGTTTACTAAATATCTTAGTAAAAATAATATAGGAAACCTTTAAAATATATTAGATTAACTCTTATTAGAGCTTTCTAGATTTTATTACTATTAATATAGAAATAATACTTTAATCTTAAGAACTTAGATTAGAGGTAAAAGCAATAGGATTAATAGTCTAAATAGTACTAATTAAGGTATATAATAGTATTAGTAAAGTCGAATATTACTATACTTTCCTTTACTAAGTATATAAGATTTATTATAATAAAGTCCTTATAGTAACTTAAGAAGTATCTTTTTAAATAGTATATAAAGTAATTAATAATATTAGTAGACTAAATAGCTTTATATTTATACTATTTGTTTTTAATATATATTTATACTTTATAGATAACTCTATTCTTTCCTTAGATATTATTACTTAGGTTTATATTATATAGAAAGTAATAAAAGCGGTTTGTTATACTTATACTAAATATAGTATAATAACACTTTAGTAATATATAATAGCCGCGATATCTTATATATAATAACTTTCCTATTTTAGTCTTTTATATATATATAGTAAGAGAAATAGAGTTAATAAAGCTTATGTTGCCTTATCATTATTTATTATAAGATATATATTTTCAAACCTTTTTAAAACTCTTAAGAGTTTTAAATAATAGTTATAAAACTATACTTTGAAAATAACTAATTATTCCTATTAATACTATTAATAGTAATATTACTAGATATATAATTAATAAAGTATTACTTTAAGTATATCCCTAATATTACTACTAGAGATCTAATATTATATAGAGATATATAGTCCTATAATAATACCCCGATCTCTTCTATACCTACTCCTATAAAGCTCTAGAATACCTATTAAATACTATAAGATATTATTATTATATATAATACTAACTCTATTACTATTAGTAATAATAATTCCCCATTTTCTCATGAACTTAATAATATCCCTAATATATTATAAATAATTAAATCTCTAAAGTTTAGACTAGTTACTACTCTAGTTAAAGAGTTTAAATATAAGCTTTATTTTATAGTATACTTTATAGCTAAGGAATAGTTAGATATAGTCTTTTCTTTTACTTTTTATAAAAAAAGTATTATTATAATACTAGGTCTATTATTTAAAGAATTAATTAAAAAGGAGGTTAAGAGTATTATTACTAATAGTATTACTGAGATTATCTAGTTTAACCCTATTTTCGATAAAAGTTATAAATATTTTAAGTTATATATTATTAATAAGATTAAGAATAAAAATATAAATGGAGTATATGAGAAATTATAGTTTATAATCTAGGGTTTTAGTAATAATAATGAGTTTAAAACATTAATATAATTACTAATAGTCTAATCGAATAACTAATGGTTAATTTTAATTATAATTCTAGTTCTCTTCTAGTATAAAGGTATAATGATATAGTTTCGAAATATTACTTAAGCTTATACTTAAGTTAAAATAAAAATTATAAGGTATATTATAGCTAACTTACTATTTTATTTTAAAGAATAATACTCTCTAGGATCTATAATAATTATTATAAGGCTATTATATAACTTTACTAAAGCTATTACTTACTAATACGTAACTTATTCTAAGTATTATAAAGAATAGTTATAAATAGAAATATTAATATATAACTTATATTTCTTTATCTTATACTTTACTAATAAAGACTTTAGTTTAATAAATACATAATCTAATAATACCCTTAATCTCTCTAATACTACTTTCTCGTATTATAAAGATAAGGAATTTTAAAAAACTTTATTTAAAATAAAACTTAAAACTACTTTTATAGAAATTACTTTTTTTATATTTAATAGAAATATCTTAAGTCTTAATAGTAATACTTTCTACTTATATTAAAAATACTAAAAGTAAAAATTAGTAATCTCTAATATATATACTATATTTAACATATTTAAGAAAATACATATTAAATAGTTTATAGATAGAGTATATTCTATTTTAATATATTAACCTGAAATATTATTCGATTTCTTTTATACTATATAAAAGTAATAACTCTCTACTAATAATATTACTACTCTTAATAAATACCTTAAATAATAAGTCGAGTATCTTAACTATAACCTCGACTTTATACTACTTAACTTCTTCAAAATATACCTCTATATCTTTATTAATAGCTCTTTTATTAATAATACTAATTTCTTATCTTAACTAGGATTTATAATAATCCTAAGTTAAGAGATAGTAACTAGTAATAACTAGTTTAATTTCTATAGTAATTTTATATATTATTCTTCTATTAAAAATAAAAGAATTACTAGGAATATATTTATTTTAGAGATTTATATTATAATAACTAGTATAGATTCTACTTATATTATAGTTATATTACTTAAGAAAATCTTTAAATACTAAAGATTCCCCTAAATCCTAATTATTATATATACTAACTTATACTTACTCTATAAATACCTCGTAAAACTTAGTACTACTAAAGAGAAATACTTAATAATTAATATTATAGTATTAATATAGTTATATAAATATTACGAGCTCTATGAAATATAGTAGATTAATAGAGATAATAATATTACTAATACTTTCACGAAAAGTATACTAAATTATACTTTCAAGAGATTTTTTAATTTAAACTATATAACTATTTAAATAGAAAGATAGGTTACTTAAGTATAGTAAATAAAAAGGTATTTAGGTATTATTAGGTAAGGGGTAAAAAGATTACTTTTAATACTATTTTATACTTGTTTTTAATATTATTTTAATAGTATTTTTAGTACTAGCTTTTATATATAAATAAAAAGACATAAAGTATATGGCAAAAAGAAAAAGTTACTAGTATCGGTAACGCTATGCTGCATAGTATACGCTACTATATATAGTATATATACCTCTATACATATATAGTATATATGGCTATATACCTAAGGTATATATAACTATATACCTCCATACCCTACTAGTAACACCCGTCGCTAGCTATAGCCTTATACTATAGTAATTAGTAAGTAACTACTATAAGTTACTTACTAATAACTATAGTATAAAGCTATAGCTAGTAATAAATATTACTAGCTATAGCCTTATACTATAGTAATTAGTAAGTAACTACTATACTATAGATCTAGAGCTTTATATGCTTATATATATAGCTATATAATATAATAATAATAATAATAATAACGAATACTAGAACCGTTTTATACCTATATAACGGGAATATATATAATATACGATTATCGCTTACGGATAAACTAATATAAATATTTTAAGTAGTAAATTAAATATCTTAACTATAGCTTTAACTTTATATTACTTAACTTATCTAAAATATATTTCTATATTTTTATTAATAGCTCTTTTGCTAATAATACTAACCTCTTATCCTAACTAGGACTTTTAATAATTCTAAAATATAAAATAATAACTAGTAATAACTAATTAAACTTCTATAGTAACCTTATATACTACTCTTCTATTAAAAATAAAAAAGTTACTAGGAATATATTTACTTTAGAGATTTATACTATAGTAACTAGTATAAACTTTACTTATACTATAACTATGTTACTTAAGAGAATCCTTAAATACTAAAGTTTCCCCTAGATACTAACTATTGTATATATTAATTTATACTTACTCTATAAATACCTTATTAAACTTAGTACTACTGAAGAGAAATACTTTATAATTAATATTATAGTATTAAAGTAATTATACAAGTATTATAAACTCTACGAAGTATAGTAGATTAATAAAGATAATAATATTACTAATATGTTTATAAAAAGTACCTTAAACTATACTTTTAAAAGATTTGTTAATTTAAACTATATAACTATTTAAATAGAGAGATAGGTTACTTAAGTAGAATAGATAAAAACGTATTTAGGTATTATTAGGTAAAAGGTAAAAAATCACTTCTAATACTATTTTATACTTATTTTGAATACTATGTTGATAGTATTATTAATATACATTTATAGAATTTTTAGTACTAGTTTTTATATATAAATAGATAAGTATAAAGTATAAAGTAAAAGAAAAGCTACTAGTATTAGTAATACTATACTATATAGTATATACTACTATATATAATATGTATACCTCCGTATATATATAGTAAACATAGCTATATATTTCTATATATATAAAGTATACGTAGCCGTATACCTTCTATACCCTACTAGTAATACCTATCACTAGCTAAAGCTTAGTAACTATAGTAATTAGTAAATAACTATTATATTATAGATCTAGAGCTTTATATAGTTATATATATAACTACATAATATAGAGATAATAAGAATGAATACTAGAACCTTTTTACACCTATACAACGAGATTATATATAACAAGATTATATTACATATAATTAGGGGGTAAAATCTAGTATATATATTTATATATAACTAAACATAGCTACGTATACTACACAAAGCTCTATTTCAAGTAGTTTAAATAAGTCGAAACCTATGGAATAGTACTAGTATCTAAGGTTTAACTAGTATAAACTTTACCTCTTAAATATATTATTTCTAATATATCTTTCTAGCCTCGAAGGTTTTACTTATAAGCTAGTTATTTGAATAATACTAGTTAAACTTTCTATTTATATCTTATAAGAAATTCTTTTAATAATTCTATTATTTTTATTATACTTCTACTCTTATAGTAAGAAAAGTAATATTATTTCTAGGTTATTTAAGTATTTCTTATTTACTAAGAAGTATTTTAGGTATTTCTATATTTCTAATATCCCTAACTTCTCAAAATTCCTGTTTATATTATAAATTTAAATAGTTTAACTAGTTTATTATATTAATTTAGGGAGGGGCTGATAGCTTGCTTTTTACTGTGACTATTAGTAGATATATTACCTCCTGAAATATAACTTTAGCCTTCCTACTCCTTTTACTAATTACTATAACTAGCTCCTAATTAATCCGGGGCTAAATTCTTCATAGTTATAGTAGCTAGTATACTTGCCCCGCGTTAACTTTTTCGTAGATAATAAATAACTAATAACTCCTTCTATAATAACCTTATACCTTTACGTTTTTATACTTTTATAGCTATTAATATATAATTTAGTTACTTTTACTCTATACCTAGAATAGTATCTCAGCTCTTTACCCTATATATAGATTTATCTATAAACTTTACCTAGTAATAATATTTATACTAATACTAGTTTATAACTAGTTAAAATAGTAATGAAATTACCTATTATTATAGATAATTATACCCCTAGTTCTAACATTTAACCCTATAGTAATAGAAGACTTTATAGTAATAGTTAGGGAAAGCTTTATCGAGATTAGGGCTTAATATATAAAGCTAAAAGTAACTACTAAGGTTATAGGGTTAAGAATCTTTTTAAATTTCTTAAAGATAGAATAAAATAGAATACCTATAAAAGCTAAGTATTCTATAACCTATTACTTTTCTATATTCTTTATAATAGAACTAAAATTTCCTCGAAATCTATATAACTACTTATAAAAAAAGAACTATAGAATAAGTATAGAGATATCTAGCTATAACTATTATAACTAAAGCTATTACTTTATTAAAATAAGCTTTAATAAAATTATCCTAAGCATTACAATTAATAAGTAGCTTATAGATATTCAAAAGAAGATCGTCTAGCTAACCTATAACTTACTATACTAAGCTAATGATATTGGGGACTAGGTGTTGATCAGGTAATACCCTAATATTAATATATAATTTAAATATTTCAAGATATTTAATTATTACTAATTATAGGTATTCTGTTTAAATGTTTATTATAATTTCGATATCCGCAACTTTAATATCCTTACTGAGCCTTATTTACTCCTAAGATAAGATTTTATACTACTAATACGAAAGTTCTCTATTATTAATATAAGTTAACTTATAATTTCTATATAAGTATAATAGGATTTAGTTTACTCTTGTTAGTAAATAATTTTAGTATAGTAATTAAGTATAGCTAACATGTAAATAATACTTATATAAATATAAATATTTCTAGTATAATTAGATAGTTTTTAAAACTCCTATAATTATAGTATTATAATATTCTAAAGTATCTAGTAACTAATATTATAGTGAAGTATTAATATTAAGGTATTATCTAATTAATACCTAGTTACTAATATTATTAGCTTAATATAGTAGCTTATAGGATAGCTAGATAATTTTCTTTTAAATATCTATAAGTTATTTTTTAATTATAGTATTTAGAATAATTTTATTAAAGCTTAGTTTAATATACTAATAGTTTTAGTTATAATAATTATAACTAGATATTTCTATACTTATTTTATAGTTATTTTTTTATAAGTAGTTATATAGATTTCGAGGAGATTTTAGTTCTATTATAAAAGTTATAGAAAAGTAATAAATTATAGAATACTTAGCTTTTATATCTTGAAATAAGTATTTTATTTTATTCTATTTTTAAGAAGTTTAAAAAAGTCCTTAACTTTATAACTTTAGTAGTTATTTTAGCTATATATATTAAGTTTTAACTAGTCTTAATAAAGGTTTTTTTATATAAACTATTTTTATAGAATCTTCTACTATTATAAAGTTAAATATTAGAACTATGGGGTATAATTATCTATAATAATAAGTAATTTCATTACTATTTTAACTAGTTATAAGCTAGNATTGTCTATGATAATAGGTAATTTTATTACTATTTTAACTAGTTGCGAGCTAGTATTGGTATAAATACTATTATCGGGTAAAATTTATAGATAAATCTATATATAAGGTGAAGAGCTTAGATACTATTCCAGGTATAGAGTAAAAGTAACTAAATAAAACGAATAGATATTATATATCTAGATAAAAGATTTAATATCTTTTAATGTATTATCCTAATCCTAGTTTTATAAAAACAATATAAATATCGAATTGATACTAAAATAGTTTAGGATTAAAGAGTTATCAACTATTAAGAAAACTATAGTTACTAATAATTAACAATTAGAAACTTAAATTTAACCTCAATATAGTAAAATACAATTATTTCTTATAATATAAATAGTTACTTATATTTATACTAAGACTTCTAATAAAGGTATCTTATTCTTTAATAAATAGTTTTTAAGTAAGTTTAATATAGTAGTATTATTATAGTTTTTTAGTTCTATAGTATTAGTAATACAATATTCTAGAGTATAATATACCTATCTAGTAATTTATTAGTAATACAATAACAGTTATTATATATTTATATAATTTCTTCTTAGCTGTTTTCTATTTATAAATTATAAATTAGGAATACTAAAAAGAATTTATCTTTGTTTCTATAGTAAACCTAGAGAAGCTAGAAGATTTATATTATAAGTTTTAGTTCTATTATATTATCTTAGCTTAATTAAGAAGATTATTGAGATATTTCATAAAATAACCTTAATAATACTTTATAATAAAGCTAAATACTCATAAAACTTCTACTTACTTAGCTTATTATACCAAAATAAATTTAAAACTTATAACATATTCAAAAGATTTAAAATTAGAGAAAATAGTAAATAGGTTTACTATATTCTATAGATTTATTGACTAGACTTTTAAATATAATATAACTACTAGTAATTCGTTATTATAAATAATATAATTCTACTAAACTAGGATAGATCTAGCTAAATAATACGTAATTAGCTATAGTATACTATCCTAGGTTTTCTATAATAGATACCTATTTAATATTAATCCTAAGTAATCTACTTCTACTACTATATATTACTTTAGACTTTGCTAAACTATAACTAGTTCCAGAATAAATATAAATTTAAGTACTTTTAATATCTATTAGTATATAATATCTTAGCGAAATAGTACTTTTTTTATTAGTTATATAAATAGTTCTATTAAGCTAAAGAGGTAATTAACTAGGTTATAATAGAAATTCGCGAAGCTAAAAGAACTCTAGATATTATAGATATTCTGAGGGATTTCTTATTCCTGAATAACGTTAATGTTTTTGAAGTTATTATAAATACTTTTCTTTATTTTAATAATAAAACTTAAATACTCAATATATTTTATAGAAAGTTTGTATTTTTCTAAATCTAAATAGAAACTAGTTCCCTATAATTACTTAAACACTTATTTAGCTTTATCTTTATAGTTACTGTTTGACCTATAATTATAAGTAGGAATATTTCCTAAAAGAACTTTAATAAAATTATTAAGAATACTTGAAAGTATACTATTAATACAATACTGAAATATTATATATATATTAATTGACCTAAAAAGATCATACATAACTTAAATAAGCTAAAGTATCTCTACAAATAGGTTTATACTTACTTCTCTCTATAATATAAATCTTATACAAAATTATATAAATATTAACCTTTATAAACTGTATTACTTTACATAATAAGTATAGAATCACATAACTTAATAATAAAGAATAATAGTTATAAGTACTAATAGTATTAAAAATATAATAATCCATATAAAACCGCTATTTTCCCTTTAGCCTTTTAATAAAGAGAATAGGTATTATAGCTATAAATAAACTATCCTAAATCTAACTTTCATCTCTTAAATCTATAATTTGATATTTAACCCCAAACACATGTTCCTTTAGTTTAATATAAAATAATCCTTATAATATATCTAGTTCTATCTTATCTTAATTCTTCTTTAAATAAATATCATAATCAAAAAACCCCTAGTATAGTAAAAAACTAGAAACCTTATCGTTATTAAATAAATCTATAAAACAAATATAAATAACTAGTAAAATAAATATTACTTACTCTAAAATAACTAGTAATATAACTACTAAAGCTATATTAATCTATACTAAATTAATTACTAATTACTTATATCCCCTATCTCCGAAACTAGAAAACATTATAACTAATAGCTTAATAAAGTCTATAAATCTACCTATATATATTTCTTTTAGTATATTATTAATAGCTTATATTGTTAAGTTACTAATTATACTTATTTTTATCTTATTCTTTATAAAATCTATAGTAATCTTTTAATATTTTAATTATAGTTCCCTAAAAAGACTAAGTATACTTTTCTAAGGATTATATAAAATAGAATTTTAAATACTTACCTATTAAGATTAATATATACTCTAACTATCTTAGTAATATAGATTTTCCATTTAATACCTAGGATAAGACTTAACTAGTATAACTATAACAATATAATTAATATAAAGGTCTATTACTTTATAAACTCTTTACTGATTACTCTATAATAATCATAACTATTATTAACCTAAATAGAAACAAAAGACTTATTACTTATAAATATAGAAACTAAGAAAGATAATTTATTTTATTATCTCTTTATCTGTCTAGTCCTATCTATTACTATAATATTATTACTAGTAGTAATACTAGCGTACCCCCTAAGGAGTCTTTTCTAGGGGACTAGATTCTTTCCTTATTATCTATAATTCTTTTATCCAACTATAAAACCCAAATATTAGTAGGAAAAACTACTAGTAAATAAGTAAAGTATAGCTTATTGAATAATAAAACAATCTTTAGCATTATAGTATATTTAAGTACTAGCTTATATATATATATAGACAATTATAAAGTTTACTTATTAAGCCTTATATATACCTATAATAAGAATTAACTAAAACTTACTAGTTATAGCTATTTATCTATTTAACTTTTAATAGTAAGGAAAAGTAGTATTATAGTAGTATTATACTAGTATTAGGGTGACCTAAACTATCTATATACTTATTATCTATATATTTTTATTCTAATTAACTATTAGCTCTAACTAACATTGAAACTATAGCTAGCTATAGTTTTATGATTCTGTATTAAAGATTTTAAGGTTAATTACAATTATATAAAAGTATTAGATAGTAATATAGTAATGTATCTAGCTAATATTATAATTAATAATAGCTATCTAAATCTAATAAAAGAAAACTAATTAGAAGTAATTTAACTAGATATCTCCTACTTAAGAAAACCCCTTTATTTATTTTATAGCTAATTTAAACTTAAATAAAAGCTTAGTAAATATCTACTTAAACTCTTAATAGAAATAGTAAACTTTCTCGAAAACTTAAATATTATAATAAAGGTTCTTATAATACTAAGTAAAATACTAGAAGAATATATTAATATTCTAATTATGCTGAGATCCCTATATTATATAAAAGTTACTAACCTATTTCTAAACCTTAAATAATAGGCTAATCTAAAAAGACTACTAGGAATCCTTAAGTCTCCTAATAAAATCCTAATTAACTTCTAACTTATTTTATATAGTTATTTATTATATAGTAAAATAGAAAATATTACTATTAAAAGAGATACTCATAAAGAATAGTTTCCTCTTTAGATAAGATACCTATATTATTTATAAAGCTATATTATAGTTTTATTAGAACTATATAAGAACTTCTTACAAAAATCAGTTTTTATCTTCTATTAAGTTAGTCTATTGTTAATCTATTAGAACCTCTATTAAAAGTTCTAGAGTTGTAATATCTATTATTGTCTTTTACTACCTTCTATTACCTTTATATAATTTACTATTTATTACTATATAAAGCTTAAATAAGAACTTTATTAATATTAGAAGCTAGCTATAAGAGATACTTTAGTAATACTTTAATAGAGTTATAATAAACATAAAAAGTTTATGCCTAAAATCAAAACTCTTTACTAGATTATAAGAGTAGTTGCTATATATGACCTTAATAGTAATATCCTACATGAGCTTTAAAGTTTAGGTTTGTAATGAATAGAAGTATTTATAGATATGTCTAGATAAAGAGAAAATACTTATTTCTTTATATTATACATAGTTAGAGATATAGAAACTCTACTATTACTTTAAGTACCTAATTATAATACACTTTCATAATATTATTGCTAAAAAAAAATATTTAGTTCGGTATTATACACTCGAAGCTTTTAAGAAATATTACTATTAATACTAAGTATATAATATCATTTTTTCCTATTTCTATTTTACTATTTAAAACAACATAGAATTTAACTTTAGAAATATGATTAATATTATTTACTTTAATAACTATTCTATATTCTATACTATCAATACTACCATAATATATAATAATACTTACTTCATACTAAATATCTTAATAAAACTAATATAACAAACCCTTAAAGTATATTAGATTGACTATTACTAAAACCCTCCTAACTTCATTACTACTAATATTGGAATTATACTTTAATCTAAAGGATTTAAATTAGAAATATAAACTATAAGATTAATAGTCTAAATAATACTAATTGGAATATATAATAATATTCGTAAAGTTAAATACTAGTATACTTTCTTTTATTAAATATATAAGATTTACTATAATAAAATCTTTATAATAGTTTAGGAGGGGCCGATAGCTCGCTCTCTACTATAACTATTAGAAGATATATTACCCCCTGAAGTATAATTTTAGCTTTCCTACCCCCCCTACTAACTACTTACTATAGCTAGCCTCTAGTTAATCTAAGGCTAAACCCCTTATAGCTATAGCTAGTATACCCGCCCCACGTTAACCTTTTTATAAATAACAAATAACTAACAACTCCTTCCACGATAACCTTACACCCTCACGCTTTTATACTTTTATACCCTTATATTTTTATACCCTCACACCTTTATACTTTTATAGCCACGCATAATTCAAATATCTCAAAATATTCAATTACTACTAACTATAAGTACTCTATTCAAATATTTATTATAACCTTAATATCTGCGACCTTAATATCCCTACTAAGTTTTACCTATCCCTAAGACGAGACTTTATACTATTAATATAAATGTTCTCTATTATTAATATAAATTAACTTATAATTTCTATATAAGTATAATAAGACTTAGCTTATTTTTATTAGTAAATAATCTTAATATATTAATTATAACTAATAACTAATTTATAAATAATACTTATATAGATATAAATATTCTTAGTATAACTAGATAGCTTTTAAAACTTCTATAATTATATTATGATAATACTAGAAAGTATCTAGTAACTAGTATTATAGTAGTATATTAATATTAAAATATTACTTAATTAATACCTAGTTTCTGATATTATTAGTTTAGTATAATAAGTTATAGGTTATCTAGATAATCTTCTTTTAAATATTTATAAGTTACCTATAAATTATAATACTTAAGATAATTTTATTAAAACTTATTTTAATCAAATAATAGTTTTAGTTATAATAGTTATAACTAGATATCTCTATACTTATTCTATATATTTTTTATAAATAACTATATAGATTTCGAGGAGATTTCAGTTCTATTATAAAAGATATAGAAGAGTAATAGATTATAGAATACCTAGCTTTTAATATTCTATTTTATTCTATCTTCAAGAAGTTTATAAAAGTTCTTAACCCTATAACCTTAATAGTTACTTTTAGTTATATATATTAAACTTTAGTTTTAATGAAGTTCTCCTTATATAGACTATTACTACGAAGTCTTCTACTATTATAGGGTTAAATATTAGAACTAGGGGTATAATTATCTATAATAATAAGTAATTTCATTACTATTTTAACTAGTTACGAGCTAGTATTAGTATAAATACTATTATCGGGTAAAGTTTATAGTTAAATCTATATATAGGGTGAAGAGCTTAGATACTATTCCAGGTATAGAGTAAAAGTAACTAAATGATAGTTTAAGAAGTATTCTTTTAAATAGTATACAAGATAATTAATAAAGTACTAGCCTAAATAGCTTTATATGAATATTACTTGTTTTCAAGAAATATTTATGTTTTATAGAAGACTTTATTTTATTTCTAGATATAGTTAATTAAACCTATATTATATAGAAAATGATAGAAGAAGTCTACTATATTAATACTAAGTATACTATCAGTACTACTTTAGTAATATATAATAGCTTTAACATTTTGTATATAATAGCTATTTTACTTTAATTTCTTATATATATATAATAAAAAAGAATAAAACCTATTTCGCCTTACTACTTCTTATAGTAGGATATACATTCTAAACTTTCTCCACAATCTTGAAAAGCTTTAAATAATACCGATAAGATCATATTTTAAAAGTAATTAAGAGAACCTATTAAGCCATATTTTTAAAGTACTAATAGTTAATAATATTCATCGGAAACCTATAACTACCCCTATTACCACTCCTAGAGGTCCAATATTATATAGAAATATATATTCTTATAGTAACAGTCTTATTCTATCTATAGTTATCCTTATAGAACTTTAGAATACCTAGTAGATACTACAAAATACTATTATTATAATTTATAGTAATACTACTACTACTACTCATAATAATAATCCCCTTCCCCCTTACATAATGAGTAATATTACTAGTTTAAAACTATAGTATAGAGCTATAGTTTATAGTATACCTTATAGCTAAAAGGTACTAGATAAAGCTTTTTTATTTATTTTCTATAATTAAAGTCTTATCATAATACTGAGTCTACTATTTAAGAAATTAATTAAGAAAGAAATTAAAAACTCTATTAATCATAACATTATTAAGACTATTTAGTATAATTTTATCTTTTATAAAAGTTATAAGTATTGTAAATTAAATATTATTAATAAGATTAAGAATAAAGATACTAATAGATTATATGAGATATTATAGTTTATAACCTTAAGTCTTAGTAATTATAGTAAGTTTAAAGTCCTAATATTACTACTAATAATCTAATAGAATAACTTATTTTTCATTTTAACTCTAGTTTTAATTCTTTTTTAGTAGAATGTAAGAGGCTAGCTATAAGAGAAACTTTAGTAATACCTTAATAGTGTTATAATAAACTTAAAAAGTTTAAATTTAAAGTAAAAGCTTTTTACTAGACTATAGGAATAGTAGTTATATAGAGCTTCAATAGTAATATCCTACATAAACCCCAAGGCTTAGGTCTATAATATACCCCCTATTACCTTTTTACCTTATTACTATAGTAATATATAATATTAATAGCTTCAAAATATACTAGTAATTTCTAGCTATTTAAGTTAATGTAACTCATAAGAAAAATCCATCTAAAATACTTTTTTTAAGTATTACTAATATTAAATAATCTGACTAATAAGAAAATTCAAGTATGATGAATATTAGATAGTCTTACTAATGAGAAGGTTTATACTATTTTTGCTTCAAATAATCCAATACTATACTTTCCCGTCTATTAATCTATAAGAAATCCTTCTCTTTTCTCTTTGTATAACTTTATTTTCCTCTTTCTAGACTTATATAACTTTGTATTTTATACGTATTATAATACTTCTATCTCACTACTTTTCTACTTTCTTTCTTTCTCTTATATTCCATTTAATATTATAGTAACTACTATTACTACTAGTTCTAGATTTCTTAATAATAACTTTTCTTACTACTATACATCTTCCAAACCTAATACTTATACTTATAGTAATTATAATATAGAAAGTAATTCTAATAATAATAAAAACTAGCTCTTTAATATAGTTATCTCTATTTACCTAAATTATTATTCTAAGTAAAATAGAAATAGTATTACTTATTATTATATATTAAGTTATAGCTAATCCTATTACTAATACTTAAAATCGAAACGTAAATATAAGTAAAGCTCCTACCTCCATACTACTAGCTTTAAGCTATATACTACTAGCTACTAAATTAATCTTTAATTATACTTAGTCATTATTTTATTACTGTTATAATTACTATTTCTTAAGAGAAAGGTGATATTAAAAAATACTATACTATTATCTTTTTACTAGAGTTTTCTATTATAGTCTATTACTATAATAATTATTTATCTTATACTTAATAATTAGCCCCTACCTATATTACTACTATACTTATTACTCTATCTTCTTATACTAAAAGTATTCCTACTTCTATCCTTATTTTCACTTCTAAATAAGTTATTACTAGCCTTAGTAGTATTATATAAATAATAATAAATCTCTCCTCTTTTTAATTTTAATTTTATTATATTGATCTTTCTAGAATAAAATACTATACTATATTCTAGTAGTTATATTATACTGTACTAATATTATAGCTATATTTTTAGCTTTATTAATACTAGTTTACCTATCTACTACTATTATATAATTACTATTTCTTATTGATATTAATAATACTTTACTTATAAATAAGTATTACTTATTACTAATCATAATAATAAAGAGGGAAAAAAAAGAAGATAATAAGGAGAAGAGGAATTCTATAAATATAAAGAAGTATAAAATAATACTAATCCTTTTATTCAATTTATTTATTTAATACTTTAAAGGTAAGTCTAGTAACTAATTATATGTATTTCCCAGGAACTATGATATTACTTAATCTATAATTTATATAGTTCTTCACTATTAATAAATTAATATAAAATTATTACTCTCTGTAATATCCCTATCCTATGATTTCAATTATAAACTAACTTTATTATTAGTAAAGCTTTCTAAAGGTTTCTATATTAAATTATTACAACCTTTTTATTTAAATAATATATCATAATTATATCTTTACCCTGATATACCTTTTATTATAAATATCTCTTCAATGCTATATTTTTCCCAAGCTTCACTATTTTCCCTAATAAGAATTAGGATGGGATTAAAATATATATCTATATATTATTATAATAACAATAAACTATTTTCTATTTATTTAATAAAATTAATATAGAATATTAAATAGATACCTGTATAAATATATAATATAATATTTAGTAAATTTAATATATTAATATTTTTATTTTTAGAAAATACCTAGTAAAGCTTGTTACTTAACTAATTGAATATAATATAATATAATAATAACTATACCTTTTCCCTAACCTAAAACCTCTTAGTTATTTATTATAATCTACTTATACTTATCTTATTATATTATTCTATATAGTGGGGGGATATTAAAAACGGTCAATGACGAAATCCTCACTAAAAGTCTACTAATCTCAATGTTTTCAAACACTTTTATATAATTATTAGTAAACCCAATCATTTTGAAAAAAGAGATAAAAATAGAGATGTAAAGGATATTTCTTTTATATATGGAAAGTATTCTATTCTAATCTATCTTTAGAAATACAGGAAAATCAGATGGTTAGAAATAGATTTCTAAATCTAAGTTTCATTTACTAAATACCCTATAATATACCCTGAAGCTAAATGTCTAAGTTCCTGACTTTTGTTTTTGGAATATATAAAGTATCATTTTGATAGAAAAACTCTAGGACTCGGATATATTATATAGCCTTATACTAGAAATATATAAAGATTTTCTAGAATTAATATATTCATAATTATATAAATTATTTAATGTTGAAAAATCGTGTTTTTGGTGTAAAAACGCTGTTTCTGACGCATTGACCGTTTGTAATGTCTCCTCACTATATGTACTATTACTACTTAAACTATAATAATACTATCTTTAAAATAAAATAGGAAAACCAAAGCTTTTTTTAAATTAGAATATATAATTTACTCTACTATCTAAAAATATAACATAAGTATAATATTAAACTTATTTAAAAACTTATCTAGACTTATTTTGATTACTATAATCCCTATTATTTAGTACTAGTTAATAAGTAGTAATATAAATTAGCTAATCCAGGTATAGGAAAATAATATATATTTTAAAAACAACCTAAATCTTTAATATTACTTTTTCTATCCTACTATCTATCTAAAAGTAGAATAATATTAATAATATCTATTATATTTTTATTTACTAGTATAATATCATCTAGAAAATACTAACTAAATCTAAGTTATAATTAGTAATAATTAATATAGAGAAACTATAAAACTACTACTAAATATCCTAGAACTTCTCTATATAAATTTTAATAGTTATAGATATCATAATTTCTAACTAGAAATGTTTTAATAATCAATCTATAATTATTATAAGAAACCTTAAGTCCTTTCTTATAAGAAATGGTGGTTCTATTATGAAGTTAATAGAAATATATAACTAGAATTTACTAAGAATTAATAGGAATTATAATAAGTTTTAGTAATATTATTAACTTTTATATAAATACTAGTAAATGTTATAGACTCATATAAACCATTTAAATGTCTTTTAATATAATATATCTTGACACTAGTCTTATGAAAGTATTATAGATATCGAATTAATACTAAAAAAGCTTAGGACTAGGGAATTAAAAATATTTAGCAAATTATAGTTATTAGTAGCTTATACTTAAAAATCTAGACCTAGTATTAATAGAATAGAATATTATTACTACTTATTATATAATTAGTTATTTATATTTATATTAAAACTTCTCGACTATTGACGGCTAGCGACAAGTACTACCAGCTAGCTGGCATTAGTGTTACGTAACTGTGATCCTTAAAGAGTAACTACGATAGATATAAGCCTATACCTTCCCTTTATAACATACTCCGCATTTGTCAGCCATCATATTAACCAACTATATCTTACTAACTAAAGTTTCCTCCGTAGTTTCCACGGTTCCTTAGAACTAGTAGTATCTAGTAAGTAAATAAGGCAAGAGCTAACTACTAGGTATAGCTTCCTTTAAAGGGTTCCCGAGAAGCATGTAACTTAAATAGTTAAAGACCTTCAATACAACTATGTATTAAAACTTCTAGGGGGAATATCTTTACTACTTAATAGATAATTCTAGGTAAACTTTATATATTAATACTATTATAATTACCTAGTTTTATAGTATTAGTAATATAATACTTTGGGATATAATATATTTATCTAGTAATTTATTAGTAGTATATGAGTAGGTATCCCCTATTTATATAACCTGTTCCTAATCCCTTTCTATCTATATATTATAAATTAGAAATACTAAAAAAAGCTTTTCCTTATCTCTATCATTAACCTAGAAAGGCTAGAGGATTTATATTATAAATCATAGTTCTATTATATTATTTTAGTTTTATTAAGAGAGAACTCTAAAATACCTTATAAAGTAATCGAGGTAATATTTTAAAATAAGGCTAAAATCTAACAAAACTTCTACTTATTTAATTTATTATTCTTAGATAAATCTTAAGTTTATAAAATATTGTAAAGCTTTATAATTATAAAAAATAATAAATAGCTTGATTATATTCTATAACTCTACTAACTATATTTTTAAGTATAATATTACTACTAGTAATTCTTTATTATAAATAATACAATTCTAATATATTAAAATAAATCTAGTTAAATAATACGTAATTAGCTATAGTATACTATCTTTATTTTCTTTTAAGAAATAACTACTTAATACTACCTTTTAATAACCTATTTCTATCATTATATACTATTCTAGATCTTATTAAGCTATAATTGGTTTTAAGATAAATATACATTTAAGTATCTTAAATATTTATTAATATATAATATCTTAGTAAAATAGTACCTTTATCTATATTAGCTATATAAGGGGTTCATTAAACTAGAAAAATAGTTAATTGAATTATAATAGAAATTCATAAACCTAAAAAAGCTCTAAATATTATAGAAGTTCCTAAAAACCTCTTATTCCTAAATAGTTTTAACTTTTTTAGGGTTTTAATAGATACTTTTCTTTACTTTAATAATAAGACCTAGATACCTTATTTACTTTACTAAAACTCTATATTTCTCTAAGTCTAAATATTAACTAGCTTTTTATAGCTATTTAAAAACTTACTTAATTTCATCCTTATAATTACTCTTTAACCTATAACTATAAATAAGGATATTATCTAAATAAACTATAATAAAATTATTGAGAATACTTTATAATATACTATTAATATAGTATTAAAATATTATAGATATACTTATCAGCCTAAAAAGGGTAAAAAGCTACTTAAATAAAATAAAATAAGTCTGGAGAATAGTTTTATACTTATCTCTTTCTATAATACAGATCTTATAGAAAGCTATATAAATATTAAGCTTTATAAACCATATTACCTTAGATAATAAGTATAGTATTTCTTTAATTAGTAATAAAGAGTAATAGTTATAAGTATTAATAGTATTACAGACGCGATAATTTATATAAAACTACTATTTCGCCTTAAGCTTCTTAATAAAGCAAATAAGTATCCTAGTTATAGATAAAATAACCTAGACCTAACTTTTATCTATTAAATCTATTGTTTAGTATTAAACTTAGAAGAAATATTCCTTTAGTATATTATAGAATAATCCTTATAATAAGTTTAGCTTTATTCTATTTAGACTTTTCTTTAAATATGTATAGTAATCGAAAAACCCCTAGTAAAATAAGAAATTAGAAACTTTATCCTTATTAAATAAATCTATAAAAAGAATATGAATAACTAGTAAAGTAAGTTTTAGCTATTCTAAAACTATAAATCATATAGCTACTAGGGCTATATTGATCTATATTAAATTAATTATTAATTACTTATATCCCCTTTCTCTTAAACTAAAAAACATTATAACTAGTAGCTTCATAAAATCTATGGATCTATCTATATATATCTCTTTTAGTGTATTACTAATAGCTTAGATAATTAAACATTTAATCATATCTATCTATATCTTATTCCTTGTAAAGTCTAAAATAACCTATTAGTATTATAATTATAGTTTCTTAAAAATAACTAAATATATTATCCCTAGGATTATATAGAATAAAACTTTAGATATTTACCTATTAAAATTAATTTATATTCCAGCCATCTTAGTAATATAAATCTCCCGGTTAATACTTAAAATAATACCTAAACTAGTATAGCTATAATAATATATTTAATATAAAGTTCTACTATTTTATAAACTCTTTACTAACTATTCTATTATAATCATAACTACTATTAACTTAAAAAGAAACAAAAGACTTATTATTTATTAATATAGAACCTAAAAGAAATAAGTTATCTATTTATCTCTATATCTCTCTAGTCTTATTTATTACTATAGTATTATTATTAGTAGCTATACTAGCTTACTTTCTAAGGAATCTCTTTTAGAAAACTAGGCTTTTTCTTTATTATCTATAATTCTTTTATCTAACTAAAAAACCTAAATACTAGTATTAGAAATTACTAATAAATAGGTAAATTATAGTCCATATTCTATAATAAAGTGGTTTTTAATACTATAATATATATAGATACTAGCTTATATATATACCTGAATAACTATCAAATTTACTTATTAGGCCTTATATATACCTATAATAGGAGTTAATTAAAGCTTACTAGCTATAGTAGCTTACTGATTTAATTCTTTATAGTAAGGACTAGTAGTAGTATAGAAGTATTATATTAGTACTAAGATAACCTAAGCTACTTCTATATTTATTATCTATATATCCCTATTCTAATTAATTATTAGTTCTAGTTAGGATAGGGGCTAGAGCTAGTTATAGTTTTATAATTCTATATTAAAAATATTAAAATCTATTAAAACTATATAGTTTAAATTAATAAATCTTTTAAAAGTATAGTTTAAAGTATTTTTCGTGAAAGTATTAATAGTATTATTATTTCTATTAATCTACTATATTTTATAGAATTTATATATTTTATATAATTATTTTAATACAATAATATTCATTATTACGTATTTCTGTTTAGTAATACTAAACTTTATAAAATACTTATATGAGAGTATATATAGTATTAAGACTACTATACGATTCTACTAGTTACTATACAACTCGGGTAATTTATATAAAGTATAACTATTTTATTTATATATATTTAAACGTTTTATTCTAACAAGAAAAAGATATATTTTTAATAACTTATTTTCAAACTATATACTATATTATTTATCTATTATAGTTATAAACCTAGCTATATTTAATTATCTCTAAACTACTTATCATTAATAACTATAAAGGAAATCCTTTTTAATTTGTCTTATTAGTTCTTTAACCTATTACTTAAAAATAGTATACTTAATTATTAGTAGTTTTAATATAATAGTAAAGCTATCTAATAACTCTAACTTTAAATATTAGTATATTTTACTATACTTCTATATAACTAGCTAAAATATCTAATAATATATTAATCTAGATATTAAACCTATTTTTAATATCTCGAAAGTATTTATATTCTTTAAATTTAAAAAATAGTTTAGCTAAGAGAATATTACTTAAGAAAAAATTAAAAGTATTATTTCTTATATTCTTATTACCCTAGAATCTTTTTACTATTATATAGTAAATCTTAGATTTTAAGAAGTTTAGGAATTTAATTATAAAGAGATAAAGATATATTAGAATATAATTTAGATATAAGTTAATATTAGTCTTAATAGTAGTTTTCTAATATTTACTTCAATAGAACTTCTTAAGAAGAATAATATTATTTTTTGATATCTCTTAAAAATTCTAAAATATTAATATATTTAGACTAATTTAGTTATATAATAATAAGTTAGAGTTAAATATAAGAAAACCCTTGAGAAAACTAATTCGAATATTTTTAATCTAGTATAGTATAATAAAATAATAAATAGTATATTATCTACCTCTAAGTAGTTATATATAACATCTTAGAGATTTAGGGAATTCTTATAGTTAACAAATAGTTTTAAATACTTACTTAATTTATTTTACTTAGTTAAATTATAGCTTAATATTAGAATATCTTTAAAAGAAAGGTTCTAAACCTTAATATTAGGGTTTTAATTAAATATAAAGAGATGTTTATAACTATATTTTATACAAATAAAAGTTTAACTTAGAGTTATAGTAAAATACTTACTTTATTAATTATTTTCGCAAGAAAATTAAATATTATTTAAGCTAAAATAAAATACTTATACGATTTTAAGAGCTACTTATACTTTCTAAAACATTTTAAGTATATTAAATATACTATTA
>RYZW01000686.1:9611-26462 GCA_004367215.1 Colletotrichum trifolii
AGAAATAGATTACTAAGATACTAGAAATAAGCTTTTTCTTCTTAAATAAGTTTTTATTTATAAGATAGATATAGATAGTTTTCTAGAATAGTATAAAGTAAAGATTTATATATATAGGGATATATAACTAGTTAATCTATTATAAACTATATATATAATAATACTAATTACTTAAACGTTTTAAATAACTATAATAATTATAGTATAGTTTAACCTCGAGGTTTACTAGTTTAATATTATTAATATATTTCTAAATACTATAAGGGATCTCAATAGACTTCTAATAGTAATTAAACTACTAAATAGATTTGAAGTTATAAAATATTATATATAACTCGAATATACTTTATATAGATTTCGAGATATATCTTTTTTTAATATAAAACTTTTTACATCACTTTTAGGCTATTAGGATTCTAGTTATACCTAGAAGAATTTTATCTATTTAAAAATAAAAGTTTAGATATCTTTATCCTATTCTATATAAATAATATTCTTTTCTTGTATTATAAAATAACACCCGCTTAATATAGTAGTTTAACGTCTAGCTAGCTCTTACTATCATAGTAAGAGTAGTAAGTTCGAATCCTGCGGCAGGTATACGCAACCGGTAGGTACGTATATACCTTCTAATTACGTAAACTATATAGTAACTACTACTAGCTACTAGTACTTACTAATAGCTATTAATAGCTAGACTATTAATATTAGTAGCTAGTAACTACTAATATTAATAGCTAGTATTAACAGCTAGTAATAGGTATTATTAGCTAGCTAGTATTAGTATTATATAACTATGATCCTTAAAGAGTAACTACAATAGATATAAGCATATATATACCTTCTATTTATCAGCTATCATATTAACTAACCGCGTTTGCTACCTGAGGTTTTCTCTATTTAAACAATTCCTCAGAACTAGTAGTATCTATAAGGTTTAATATACTAGGTATAGCTTCCTTTAAAGGGTTCCCAAGAGGCATATGACTTTAAATAGATCAGAGACCTTTAATATAACTATAATAGTCTTTATATAGTATAAAAATTACTAACTACAGAAACCTTCAATACAACCACGTATTTAAATGTTATAAGATAACTAAAAAGGAAATTCTTAAGATTATTGAAAGTATTAAATATATCTATAAACTTAAAGAATAATATCTTATAAAATATTTCTTAGGAATTAAAATAGTTAGAAATAATAAGTATTATAAGATTTATTTAGTTTACGATATATATATTACTAAAATTACTAAGTATTTCTATTTTAATTATAACCTAACTCTAATGATATTATTTCTAGTAATAAATTTCACTACAAATACTAGTTAAATTATACTTAAGAAGATTTATAAATACTAGAAAGAATTAGTTCGATTCTTTATATTTCTATTATAATATAACTAGATATCTTACTTATATATTCTCTACTTTTAAAATATTTTATAAATCTTTCTTTAATATACCTAGATATTGTAAATTATATAATTTAGTATTTCTATAAAATAGAATCCCTAATACTATAATTTAGAAACTTAAGAGGTATTAATAAGGAATTTTACATATTCTTAATTACTAAACATATTTTATTTAAAAATTGTAAAGGAATTTAAAGATTAAGTTATAGTTAGATTATTTCTTCATTTAAAAAGCTAATCTAATAGAAAACTACTTAATAGAATACTATAACTATATTAATAACTAAAATAAAACTTCTTAGTTTAAAATATACTTTAAAAGAAACTATAGTATTAAAGAGATTATTTCGAGATATTAAGTTTAACCTTAGAGATATTTAGAATATTTATTATATTACTACTAAGTAATTAAACTAGTAATCTTAGATAGTAAATACTTATCTACTAGATCTTAATATATAGATATTGAATGAATATAGCTTTACTAAGAATACTTAAAAAATAGTTTTAAAGTAATCTCTATACTTATAAATATCATACTAGTAAATAAACTTATAAAGAATCTAACTCAAGTAAAAGTTAAATATTTTAGAATACTTCTCAACTTTATAGATCTATAAGTAATACTTTTAAGCCTCGCTAATATAACACAAAAAGCTACCTAGGACTATTCCCTATCTATTTAAATATTTAAGTAAATAACTCAAAATAATCCCTACTTTTAATAAAAAGTTTTCATAATAGTAATATAAAAAGAGAGAAAGTAATAGAACTCCTTTAACTATTCTTAGGAAACGAAATTCTTAAGATAAACCTTTACCTAACTAAGTACTAATTGTTCGAACTCTAAACTCTAAAGTAGGTAAAATACTACAAAAAACATATAGAAATCAACCTATATAAGGATTGAAAACTAACTATAACTCCTAAAAAAGTAAGGATAAAAGTTCAAACCTAAATTAAAAGAAAATACCCGAGACTAGTAATACTATAACTATAATTATAAGCTCTAAACTTTCTAGGAACTAGCTAAAATATAGGAGATATACTAGCTAGGGAACTAGTTACTATTATTGAAATACTAGAGATATAACTACTGAGAACTACTTAGATAAGTAGTATAAGCTAGGGAGCTTAAATAATAAAACGTTAAAGTATCTAAACTAGAAAGTATTATTTAATAATAAGACTTCTAGTAGCAGAATCTAAAATGATTCTATTCTTAATAAAGGTAGTTTTAAAATCCTTTTATTACTTTAATTAAAATTCAAGATAAATAAGTTTCATTATATTAATAACCTTTTTATTTTTTAACTCAAAAACAACTAGACTTAAAAAAAAAACTCTGAGGCTAGAATACTTACTTTATTAGTATTAGGAATCTAAAAAACTTCTAAATATTTTTTAAATATTTTATATATCTAGTTTAAGACTAGTAAATAAATAGCTTTTAAGCTATTTTTATACTAGTAATATTTATTAGAAACTAAATCTTCACTACTAATACTAATAGTATAAAAATAGGGGCTTTATAAAAATATAAAACTAAAGTAATATATTATATAGGGGATAGTTTAGATTAGTTTTAAATCTCTAATAGCTTTTATTTAAAGTAAGTAATTTTTATACTCCTTAGTAGTTTTACTTTTATTAGAAAAAGTAGATTTAATTAAAATCCTTTTTAGAACAGTAAACCTATTACTACGCTTTATTAATTATTATTTAATAATTTCTAGTTAATACTAGAAATCATTTATCTGTAAAGAAACTTTTTAATTTCTAATCTGAGAAAACTTTCTCATTATACTAGTAGTAGTCTTTATATATTTCTTAGATAGTTTAGTTATTTCTTTAATATCTTTACTAATATTTCCTTCTTTACTTATCATAATCTTGAATTCCTTATCCTTATTACTAATAGCTTTAAGTACTAGATCTTTAGGCTTGAAATTACTAGCTAAATGATCCTCTTTATTATTAAAAAGAAACTTTAAAATAGAAACTTTCCTTAGAAATCTATAAAGATATTTTAAACTAGTAATAGTAGTAGGCTTCTTGATTAAAATAGCTCCCTTTTTTATAATACTACTAAACTTAGGTATTTTAGTAAATTCAGGTACTAGGAATAGTAATAAATATTGTAGTAAGTCAGGAACCTTAGTAAAATACAAATAAACAAATAACTTTATTGAAATTAATTAGTTTTTGTACTAAAATTAGAAACTTAAACTACTAATAAAATTCTCTTCTTTAATAAAATTAAACTATACTTCAATCTTATAAATAGAGTATTCTTAGATAAAATTACTAAAGATAAAAAGTTTATTAATAGAGAAAGAGAAGAAAGGGAAAGAACGGGGATTGAATTCTTCAAAGGAAAGAAAATCAGATAAAAACTACTAAATAAAACAGACCTCTAAGAAAATATAGAAAAGTATTTCGAGTTTAAGATTTATTATCTTTATCAAACATATAAGGACGAAAAGCAGCTAAGGTAATTAAAAATATTAATATTCTTTTACTTTTAAAAGAAAAATTAAGAAGGAATTATTCTAACTCGGGAATTTAATAGGTAAAATTGAGTATTAGATTACTAACTAAGAAAAACATAAAGTACTCGAGAAATTCAATAGTAATATTATATCAATTAATATTAGTATTAATAGCTTATATCCTAACCTTAGTAAAAGGGTTTTAAGGTTTAATAATATTCCTCTTAATAGTTTTAAGAAGCTTGTCTTATATTTAGAATATTAGTAATAACTAATATATATTATTATATTTAAAATCATTATGTAGAATCTATGTTAGTAACATATAGTATTTATAGAATAGGAACATAATTATTAAAAATATTAATATAGAAAATAAGAAAGAAAGCTAATAAGTAGGAAATTAATAAACGATTTATTAATAGTATATACATAAATCGGATTACTAGTAATTTCAGAAGGAACTAATAAATTACTTTTACTAATACTTAATAAAGATTTGGTTACTTTTACTCTATACCTAGAATAGTATCTAAGCCCTTTACCTTATATATAGATTTAACTATAAATTTTACCCGATAATAGTATTTATACTAATACTAGCTTATAACTAGTTAAAATAGTAATGAAATTGCCAGTATATATTATATGTAACTAAATGTGGCTAAGTATAATATGCGTAGTCCTATTTCGTCTAGTTAAAGTAAAGTAAAGCCTGTAGAGATAGTGCTATAGCTAAGAGTTCTTCTGGCGAAAACTCTACTGCTCGAACGCGTTATTCCTGACATATCTAGGCTAAAGCTTAGTATGTATAACTAGAAGTAACTACTAAAACTATAAATTTAAGAACTTTTATAAACTTCTCTAAAATAGAATAAAATAGAATACTAAGAACTAGGTATTCTAAAGTTTATTACTTTTCTACATACTCTGTAGTAGAACTGAAATCTCTTTGAAATCTGTATAATAATCTATACAAAACTTTAAAATAGATATAGAGATATCTAGCTATAGCTATTTTAAATAGAATCATTACTTCATTAAAATAAATTTCAATACAATTGTCTTAAGTACTATAATTAATAAATAATTTATAGATATTTAAAAGAATATTATCTAGTTACCCTAAAATTTAGTATACTAAACTAATAATACTGAAAACTAAATATCAATTAGGTAACAGCCTAATATGAATATACTACAATAATACTAGTAACTAGATACTTCAGAATTCTATAGTAATATAATTATAGAGGTTTTAAAAGCTATCTAATTATACTAGGAATATTGATATCTATATAAGTATTATTTATATATTAGCTATATTTAATCAATATACTAAGATTATTCGCTAAAAAGAATAGGCTAAATCCTGCTATACTTATATATAAAGTATGAATTAGTTTATATTAGTAGTAGAAAACCTTTTAATAGTAATATAAAGTCTTATCTTAGGAATAATTAAAGCTTAGTCTAGAAGATATTAAGATTATAGATATCGAGCTTCGAATAGAGTATTTATAGTTAGTAGTAATTGAATATCTTCAGATATTTAAATTATATATAGCTATAATGGTATAATGGTATAAAAGTATAAAAGCGTGAAATTATCATAGAAAGAGTTATTAGTTATTTATTATCAAAAAGGTTAACACGGGATAAGTATACTAGCTACTATGACTATAAAAGGTTTAGCTTTAGATTAACTAGGAACTAGCTATAGTAATTAGTAGAGAAATAGAAAAAATAAATTTATACTTCAAAAAGTAATATATCTACTAATAATTATAGTATAAAGCGAGCTATTAGCTTCTCCTATATAATAAACTAATAAATGAAATATATTTATTATTTTAATAATTAAAACAAGGGAGAGGCTAATAGCTCGCTCTCTATTACGACTATTAGTAGATATATTACCCCCTAAAGTACAACTTCAGCTTTCCTACTTCCCCTACTAATTACTATAACTAGCCCCTAGTTAATCTAAAGTTAAACCCTTTATAGCTATAATAGCTAGTATACCTACCTTAATTCTTTTATTTAAGTATTAGAAGATCTATTTTAAGAACTATTTACCCTATTTTATTTATTTAGTATATTAGTTAAATAATATAAGGGTATCTCTAGTAGTTCTACTACTAAAAAGATATATAAAAATATATATAACACTAAAGCTACTATACGACTCTACTAGCTACTATATAACTCGGATAGTTCATATAAAGTATAACTATTCTATTTATACGCGTTCGAACGCTTTATTCTAGTTAGAAGAAGACATATCTTTTAACAACCTACTTTCAAACTAAATACTGTATTATTTGTTTGTTATATTAGCTTAGTATAGTAGTTTATAGAATAACTAGACGATTTTCTTTTAAATACTTATAAATTACTCATTAATTATAATATTTAGAATAATTTTATTAAAGCTTGGTATAATATATTAATAGCTTTAATTATAATAGTTATAGCTAGATATCTCTATACTTAGCTTATAGTTATGCTTTTACAGGTAATTATATAGACTTTAAGGAGGTTTTAGCTCTATTATAAAAGTTATAGAAGAGTAATAAATTATAGAATACTTAGATTTTATATCTTGAAGTAGGTATTCTGTTTTATTTCATTTTCAAGAGGTTTAAAAAGGTTCTTAACCTTATAACCTTAGTAGTTACTTTTAGTTTTATATATTTAACCCTAGTTATCCCTAATTATTATTACGAGGTCTTCTATTATTAGAAGGTTAAATATCAGAACTAGGGGTATAATTATTTATAATAATAGATAATTCTATTACTATTTTAACTAGTTATAAGTTAGTATTAGTATAAATACTATTACTAGGTAAGATTTATGGTTAAATCTATATATAAAATGAAGAGCTTAGATACTATTCTAGGTATAGAGTAAAAGTAACTAAATAAGTTAGAATAAAGGTTACTTAAATATTTAAAGTAATAGTTAAGAGTTTAATTGTTTAGTATAATTAAAGATATATTTACTTTTTTGTAATGTAATTTATTGAACTTAAAATAGTAATTATAAAAATATAAATCTTTATCTTTAATATATTATATAAGTTTCTACTATACTTTATATTCTTATTATATAGTTTCATGAGGCTGATTGTATATTTAGCTGAAATGTTATGAATAGGAAGAGTAGAAGTAATATATAAACCATATTTAGGTCATTTTAAGAACTATAAGTTATTATACTTTATAGTATACGTCTTATATATAATGAAACTCTATATTAAAAGGTTTATATACTAGTAAGATTAATAAAAAGAATAAGGGATATTCTACTAGTATTAGGAGTATAAGAGCTAATTGGTTATACTACTATTATCTTTTGTTGGTTATTTTATAGGCAAGCTATAAGATATTCTATTAATTAAACTTCAAGTTTCACTTTTAAAATAAGTAATATAAGCTTTTATTTTATCCTAATAAAGTTATTAAGTTATTCTAAGAATTTCTTAAATTTCTATTTAAAACTATACTAAAGTTTATTAATATCTTAGAGTTTTATAGGAATTTATAGTATAAGTTTTTCTTCTTGAAAAGATTAGTATAAAATACTTCTTATAAGTTATACCTAGCTAGTTGATTCTAGTTTTACCTAAGTCCTAATAATTATACTTAAGAAGCTAGGTATTAGTAAGTTACTAGTAGGTTTCTAGTATTACCCTTAAGTAGATTTTTCACGCCTTTCACGAGAACTTCTCTTGTACTCCTTAGTTCTAAATAAATAGTATTTATACTTTTTATAGTTAAATTATAGCTTAGGCCTAGCTTTTTATATATTTAAAACTTAGATTTATCCCTTATATAAGTAATACTAAGTTAAATATAGCTTTTTACTAGTTAAGAAAAAATACTAATTAGTAGAATATTATTCTTAAGTATAAGAAATATTAAGTTAAGTATAATTCCCTATTAAATAGAAGGATTAGGGTAAAGTACTATTCTTTACTAGTTATAGTCCCCGAGATATTATTAGTAAAATATAGTTTTTAATAAAGATTTATAACTAAGTATTAAAGCTAATTATTATTATAAAATAGAGGGAACTACTATTTCCTAAGAAACCTTTATAACTAGTATTATTATAAAAAAGTTATTANAGAAGAGTTACTATAATAGTATCTAAGTATAACTATTACTTTACTTTACGAAAAGATTATAGTACTAATTACTAGGTCAGTAGAAAAGGAGTCAGAACTTTCTTTTAATATTACTACTACCCCCCTAGAGTCTATTTATATAGCTTCTACTCCTTAAAAGAAACCCTTCCCTTTCCCTAATAAGTTCTTAGGTAAAAAGAAAGAGTATAATACTTAGGCTTACTAGATAAGGGGAAAATTAAAGATTAATTAGGATTTTTTTAAAATAGATAAATAGAAGTAGTACTTAGTTTACTCCTACTTAGACTTTAAAGTCTAGTAAATAGTAGAGACTTTTTTTATAATTAGAAGACTAGGGGGGAACTAGGATCCCTAAAACTTTATAGTATATTTAGATTATATTTATTTAGATCTTAATATTTAATCCTAAGCTATTACTTAATTATAATCCTTTTACTAGAAAGATATTAAAAGGTTTACTATTTTTTTCTTATAATTTAAAGGGGGGAACTAGGATCCCTAAAATTTTATAGTATACTTAAACTATATTTACTTAGATCTTAATATCTAATCCTAAACTATTACTTAACTATAATCTTTCTACTAGAAAAATACTAAGAAACTTATTATTTTTCTTCTATAATTTAAGAAAGTTCTTATAAATATTAGAAACTATAATTAACCTAATATAGTTTAGATCTCTTTATTAGAGATTATACTAGTCCCCTACTTAAAAAAGCTTTTTATTATAGTTAAGTTTCCTATTATTTATAACTAGTAACTCTTAAAAATATAAGATATTATTTANTAGAAAATAAAGTATATAAAAGTATTATTGACCTAGTAAGCCTTAGTTACCTATCCCCCTATATTAAAGGATTAGGATAAAGATATAATAATAACTAAAGCTATATATAAGTAGTACTACTACTATAGGTCTTCTAGTTCTATAAGTTCTACTAAAAAGGTTCCCCTATTATAGAGAGATATATATAAGTATTATAGTTATTATAAAAGAGGTTATATTACTAAGAATTATATTAATACTAGTATAGTAAAGAAGAAAAAAAAAAGATTAAAAGTTACTAAAATAGAACCCTAGAAACTAAAGGACTTAGAAGATAATACTAGCTTTCCCCCTAGTAAAGAGGAGGATATGGGAAAAGAGTAACTCTAATATAAAGTTAGGTATTAGAGCCTATAAAGGCGGAATCTCAGGAATAGAGGAGATAGTGGAAGCAGGAAAGTAGCAGGTAGTTAGCTACTATCTAGACAAGAGTTAATAGAGGCTATACTGTTAGTGCTTTAGTAGATACTAGTTACGATGCTTATGTTATTGTTAATATATCCCTTGTGAAGAAGTTATACCTATTGTTTATTAATATAATAAAGAGGAAGATGAGGGGTTATACTGAGGATAGACTGTTACCTGGTAGTACCCTGGGGATTACTAAGTTATCTTTTGAAGTAGGAGGGTATGTGTAAGAGATCTATGCCTATGTTGTAAAGGGGCTATTACTAAAGTTGTACTTTAGGCAACCCTGGATGGAAGATAATTGTGTTGTATACGATGCCGGTGCTTAGTAGATGAGGCATGGTAAGGGAGGGGTTATAGTGTACCTGGAATATTAGGAAGAACCTGCTAGGATTCAGGAGATTTGGTNTAGGATTTAGGAAATTTAATTAGTATATTTTTTAAATATAAATTCCTTTTTAATTATATATTAGAGAATTACTAGGATATAAGGCTTAGTATTAGGGGTTTACTAGGTAATATCTATTAGCCTTGAGGATATTAAGAAAGCTTTAATATTAAAAACCCTAATTAATCTAAAGAAATATATCCTAGTAAATATATTAGAAGAATTCCTAGATTTATTTAACCTAGAGAAAACCTACTAAATACTTACTAGTAAAGAATTATTAAATTATATAATCCTATTAATACTTAATAAAAGTAGGAATAATCCNATAATTTTCCTTTCTCCTAAAGCCTTTTCTATAGTATATTATAATAAGAACTACTAGTATTTAAGAAGATACTAGAGGATTTCTTAGATAAAAAGTTTATGAAAACTAGTAGATTAGCTATTAAAATACTTATTTTCTTTATTAGGAAGCCTAATAGAAGTATTAAGTTCGATATAGATTATAGAGCTTTAAATATAATTATAAAAAGAGATAGATACCCTTTACTTTTTATATTAGAAACTTTCTAGAAAATTACTAGTATTTACTAGTTTATCAAATTTAATATTATTATAACTTTTTATAAAATATAGATTAAAGATAAAAACTAGGAAAAAATAGTATTTTATACTTAATATAGCTTTTTTAAGTAGATTATTTATTCTTTTAAACTTATTAAAGCCTTAATAATATTCTAGTAGTATATTAATAACATATTATATAAGTTCCTAGATATTCTTGTTATAGTATATATTAATAATATCTTAATCTATATTACTAGGTTAAAGAAGAATTATAAAATTCAGGTATAGAAAATATTCTACTATTTTACTAATACTAGGTTATCTCTAAATCTTGAAAAATATAAGTTTTTAGTAATAATAGTAAAATATATAAGGTTTATCCTAATAATAGGGAAAAATATCTCTTATAATCTTTTTAAATTAGTTATACCTAGGAATTAGCTTTTCTCTAAGTCTATAAAAGAAACTTAGAGTTTTTAAGAATTTTATAATTATTATAAAGATCTTATCTTTAAATATAATAAAACTATAGAACTAGTAATTTAATTAACCTAGAAAGATTTCCTTTTCTAATAAAGAGTAAAGTAAAGAACTATTTCTATTAAGTTTAAATATTTCTTTATAGAAAAACTAATATTCTATATATTTAACTTTAAAGCTATTATTACTATAGAAACTAACTATTCTAGGTTTATACTAGGAAGAATTCTAACCTAAGAAAATAGTATAAGTATAACTTACTTAGTAGTTTTCTATTCCTAATAACTATCCCCTATAAAATATAACTATTTAATTTATAATAAAAAGTTATTAGTAGTATTAGTATACCTATAAACTTAGAAAATTAAGCTTAGTATAGTTTACTTAGTAGTATTCTATTCCTAATAACTATCCCCTATAAAATATAACTATTTAATTTATAATAAAGAGTTACTAGTAATATTAGTTTACTTATAGGTTTAGAAAGCTAAGCTTTTAATTATTAAGTAATTTAAAGTATTTTTAGACTATAAAAATTTTAAGTATTTTATAAAAAAATAGTAGTTTACTAAGAAGTAAAACTAGTAAGTAGAAGAGTTATCCTAGTTTAATTTTTATATTAAATATTACTTAGGTTTTTAAGTAGTAATCCTAGATATTTTATTAAAGTATAAATAAGATATATTTATAGAATAGGATAATAAGAAATTATAAAATAATATTTAATATTGAAATATAAATAAAATATACTTATAAAATAGGATAATAAGAGATTATAAAGATAAGTTATTTAAGTTATCTTTAATAGTATATAATTTAGTAATTTCTAGGTAAAGAAGATTAAGTTAGAAGAATTACTAGTTTTTAATAAGAAATTTAATTTTAAAGAATTTTAGATCTATATAGTAGAAAAAAATATAATATTCTAAAAAACTAAAGTAGCTATTTAGTAAAAGGAGTATGATTTCCCTTTTAATTTATATTTAAAAGTTTAGATCTCTAGATATTAGTTAAATAGTCTTAAGTATTTAATATTTTAAGAGAAGATATAAATATTTAGAAATAATAATAAAGAAAGCTTTCTTAATAAGCTAAAGATGAGGTTAGTTTAAGAATTATATAATTCTACTATTACTAGCTACCTAAAGAGGAATAATATACTTAAAATTATAAGTAAGAAGTTCTTTTAATTAAGCTAATTATAAGCTATAAAGAGATTTATATAGAACTATAATATTTATAGTAATATATATATCTAGAAATAAATAAAGAGGGATTTTCAAAGCTTTTCCTAGTATTTAACTAGTTATACTCTAATCTATTAATAGATTTTATTACTAATTTCTTATTAACTAGAAAGAGAAATAATTAATACTTTTAAATTACTCTTAATAAACTAAATAAGTTAGTAATACTTAAAAAAATAGATATTATAGAAACTAAAGAATATACCTAATAATTCTTTAATTACTACTATAAGCTTTATAAAATACTATAATTTATTATTAGTAGTTATAGTTTAAACTAGGTAAATAAATTCTAGAAGGAGTTTTACTATTTAATAGGGGTAATATAAATACTTAGTACTAACTATTACTTTTAAACTAATAAAAGAATAGAATACTAGAATTAAGAGATTTAAACTATACTATAGATATATATATACTAATCCTAGGATAACTAGGGGGATTCACTATTTACAATATAACTTATTTTATAGAATAAGTATAATTTAAATATTAAAGCTATACTATTCTTTATAGAGTGTAATTATTATATTAATCTTATACTTACTATTAAAGATATAAGAAAAGTAATATCTAAAAGAAAAACTACTACTTAGTTACTAGTTAATAGGATAAAAGATATTATAAGATTTATTTAAGTTGAAATTATAGTAATTTAGTAGTAAAATAAGGTTTTAGTAAATAAATACTAGTTTTTTGTAGATAAATACTAAATAAGTAATAAAGTATAGTTAAATATCTTAAACCATAAATTACTATAACTAAATAAGAAACTAGATTAATTATATTATAAGTTTAAAATTATAAGAATTATTATACTATATATTATTAAGTTAAATATACTAAAATAGTTTACTTTAAATTTTATATTAATCTATTCTAGAGGGTAGCTAGTAACCTTTTAGCTAGCTAAGAGGTTATAAACTTATAACTACTACTTATAATTAATAATAATAATAAAGTAGAGTAAGAGGTTAAGGATATACTAGTAGTAAGGTAGTATTAAGTAAGTAGAGGGTAGTAATAATAAGTTTTTATTAAATAGAAAAGATTTATAAATATTATATAAAAAGTAGTAGATATAATATAGGAAATAGAAGTATTAGATTAGTATAAAGTATATTCTAGGCTAATTAATAATTATAATAGAGACTTTAATTAAGTAATTCTAGTATACTACTAGTAAAGAAAGGAGTAATATTATAAGCTATACTTAGCTAGTTAATTCTAGTTCTACTTAAGTCCCGATAATTATACTTAAGAAATTAAGTACTAGTAAGCTACTAGTAAGCCCCTAGTATTACTTTTAAGTAGACTTTTCACGTTTTTTATAAGAATTTCTCTTTTATTCCTTAGTTCTAAACAATAGTATTTATATTCCTTATAGCTAAATTATAGCCTAGGCCTAGTTTTTTATATTACTACTACTAAGAACTTAGTAGCTAAATATTATAGGGAGACTAATATTCTAGAAAGTTTCCTAGTAAAAAGGTTACGCCTAGAAAAGTCTAAGTACTTTAAAAAGTATAAGTATTTTGAGGACTACTATCTTTTATATAAAGTATATAGTAAATTAAACTATACTATAACTACTTATTACTATAATAAATTCTATATATTTTACTAGAGATTAGGTTACTTTATAAAGGTTTACTATTAGTATTTTACTAAAAGTTTAAAGAACCCCTAGAGCTATATAGAACCTAGGGTTATATAATATAGTAAAACTACTTTAGGGGTAAGTAGCTTATAAAGGCTTACTATAAGTACCTCGCCGAGGGTTTACTAGAAGGTCCCTAGAACTATATAGAGCCTAGGGCTATATAATAAAAAAAGCCTAGGAAAGCTTACTAGTAAATATATACTAATACTTTAATAGTTTAATTAACTATGAGAAGCTTTATATACTTAATTAGTAATAGGAAAACTTACTAATATAAGAAGGGGTTAATTACTTTAGGTTTAGCTTTAAAGATCCCTGGTTAATATACCGAAACCTCGCTAATAGGCAAGAAACCTTATAAGGTTAATATACTACATAGGAAATACTATTCGCTTAATAAAGTAATAGGAACCTTATACGTTAATATATATATAAGATAAATAACTTTTATATATTAATATATATATATATATATAGGATAACCCTTATATGTTAATACACGTATAGAATAAACGACCCCTAAACATTAATACAAATATAGGATACTTATATGTTAATATATGTATAAGAAGAACCTTTTTATTATTAATTACTAAATAATTAGCAAATAACTAGTAAAGCTATTCCCAGAAAAAAAGCAGCTATATAGCGTTTACAAGCCTTAGGGTTTAAAGCTTATAAGGGGGGGGATAGTTATAAGGATATACTTTATAGCTTATATAGAGAACTGGGATAGCTAGGATCGGATTACTATATATAAATAGATCACGTAATATAGTAGCCTCAGGCTACTATAGGATAAAAGCCCTCTTATAGCTACTACTAGTTAGCCTACTAAGTTAAAGTCTTATAACCTATAGAAACCTACCTTTTACTATTTACTCCTTCCCCTACCAGGCCTTTAGCCAATACCCGTATACTAAATATATTATTCCTAGGATTATATAGAATAAAGCCTTAGATATTTACCTATTGAAGTTAATTTATATTTTAGCTATCTTAGTAATATATATTTCCAAGTTAATACCTACAATAGTACCCAACTAGTATAACTATAGTAATCTAATTAATATAAAGCTCTATTATTTTATAAACTCCTCACTAACTATTCTATAATAATCATAACTAGTATTAACTTAAATAGAGATAAAAAACTTATTATTTACTAATATAGAAACTAAAAAAAGTAACTTATCTATTTATCTCTATATCTTTCTAGTTTTATCTATTACTATAATGTTATTATTAATAACTATACTAATTTACTTCTTAAGGAGTTTCTTCTAGGAGGTTAGGTTTTTTCCTTATTATCTATAATCCTTTTATCTAATTATAAAGTTTAAATATTAGTTTTAGTAGCTACTAGTAGATAGGTAAATTAAAGTTTATATTCTATAATAAAATATATCCTAGTATTATAATATACATAAGTATTAGCCTATATATATATTTAGATAACTATAGAGTTTACCTAATAGCTTTTTTATACCCCTATAATAAGAATTAACTATAGTTTACTAGTTATAGTAATTTATTTATTTAAGTTTCTATAATAGGGAGAAGTAGTAGTATAGTAGTATTATACTAGTTTTTAAGTAGCTTAGGCTATCCCTATACTTATTATTTATATATTTCCATTCTAGTTGATTATTAGTTCTAACTAGGGAAAGAATTATAGTTATTTATAGTTTTATAATTCTATATTAAGGATCTCGAGGTTTATTGTAATTATATTGTAGTATTAGATAGTAGTATAATAATCTATCTAACTAATATTATAGTTAATTGTAGTTATCTAAATTTAATAAGAGAAAGCTAGTTAGAGGTAATTTAGCTTAATATCCTCTACCTAAAGATACCCCTACTTATTTTATAGTTAATTTAAACTTAATAAAAAACTTAACAAATATTTATTTAAATTTCTTATAGAGGTAACGAATTTTTTTAAGGGCTTAAGTATTATAATAGGGGTTTTTGTAGTACTTAGTAAAGTATTAGAAGAACGCGTTAATATCCTATTTATACTATAGTTTTTATATAATATAAAAGTCGCTAACTTATATCTAGACCTTAAGTAATAAACTAGTCTATAGGTATTAAGTTTTTCAGGTCTTTTAATAAAAACCTAATTAATATCTGATTTATATTATATAGTTATCTACTATATAGAAAAGTAAAAAGTATTACTATTAAAAGAAGTACTAATAAAAAGTAGTTTTTACTTTAGAGAAAATATGTATAATACTTATAAAACTATATTATAATCCTATTAGAGTTTCACGAAAATATCTTGAAAAGTTTAGTTTTTATTTTCTACTAAATTAGTTTACTACTAGTCTATTAGAATCCTTACTAAGAATTCTAGAATAATAATATTTACTATTATTCTTTTACTATTTATTATTTCTTTTATTATCTACTATTTACTACTAAATTAAACTTAAGTAAGAAGTTTATTAATATTAGAAACTAGTATAAGAAGTATTTTAGTAGTACTTTAATAGTATTATAATAAACTTGAAGAGTTTATACCTAAGGTGAAAACTCTTTACTAGACTATAGGGGTAATAGTTATATAGAGCTTTAATAGTAATATCTTATATAAGCCTTAAGGCTTAGGTTTATAATAATACTACTATATTATTATTTTTCCTTATTATAGGAAGTTAAATAGGTAAATTACCATAGCTAGTAAACTTTAATTAACTCTTATTATAGGAGTATATAAAACCTATTAGGTAAACTTTATAATTATCTAAGTATATATATAGGCTAGTATTTATATATATTATAGTACTAAGGATTATTTTATTATAGAATATAGGTTATAATTTATATATTTACTAGTAATTACTAATATTAATATTTAAGTCTTACAGTTAGATAAGGGGATTATAGATAATAAGGAAAAAGCCTAATCCCCTAGAAAAGATTCTTTAAGGGGTAGGCTAGTATAGCTACTAGTAATAATACTATAATAATAGATAAGACTAGAGAAATATAGAAATAAATAAATAAGCTACTTTTTTTAGTTTTTATATTAATAAATAATAAGTCTTTTGTTTTTATTTAGGTTAATAGTAGTTATAATTATTATAGAGTAATTAGTAAAGAGTTTATAAAGTAGTAGAACTTTATATTTATTATATTACTATAGCTATACTAGTTAGGTACTATCCTAAGTACTAACTAGGAGACTT
>RYZW01000687.1:0-26433 GCA_004367215.1 Colletotrichum trifolii
GCTACTAGTAAGTCCCTAGTACTACTCCTAAGTAGACCTTTTACGCTTTTTATAAGAACTTCTCTTTTACTCCTTAGTTCTAAATAAATAGTTTTTATATTCCCTATAGCTAAATTATAGCCTAGGCCTAGTCCTTCGCAGAAAACCCTACTTATATTACTTTTATACTTACTATTCCTTCTTCTTATATTAAAAGTATTCTTATCCCTCTTTTTACTTTTACTTCTAAGTAAGTTAGTACTAGCTTTAGTAGTATTATATAGATAAAAATAAATCTCTTTTCTTCTTTTTTCCTATTTTTATTATATTAATTTCCCTATAATAAAACACTATAATATATTCTGGTAGTTACACAATATTTTACTAATATTAAAGTTATATATTTAGCCCTATTAATACTAGCTTACTTATCTACTACTAATATATAATTACTACTTTTTACTAATACTAATAATACTTTACTGATAACTAAGTACTATTTTTTACTATCTCTAATAACGAAGAAGAAGAAGGGGAAGATACTAATAAAAGAGAAAAAGAATTCTAGAGGTATAAGGAAGAATAAAATAATACTAATTTATTTTATTTAATTTAATTATTTAGTACTTAAGGAGTAAGTTATATAGTTAGTTATATATATTATCTAAAAGCTATTATATTACTTAAGTTATAGCTTATATAGCTCTCCACTATTAGTAAATTAATATCATATTATTATTCTCTTCAATATTTCTATATTATGATTTGTATTATAATATAATTTAACTATCGATAAAACTCTCTAAAAGGTTTTATATTAGAATATTATGATTATTCTATTTGATTAATATATTATAATTATATCCCTATTTTAGTGTATGTTCTATTACTAGTATTTCTTCAACTTCATATTTTTCCTAAGCTTTACTACTTTTCCTAATAAAGATTAGGATAGGATTAAGGCGTATATTTATATATTACTAGGATAATAATAGGTTACCTTCTACGTATTTAACAAAATTGATATAGAAAATTAAATAGATACTTATTAGGATATCTAATATAATATTTAGTAAGTTTAATATATTAATAACTTTATACTTAGAAAATACCTAGTTAAGTTTCTTACTTAGCTAGTTTATCTTAATATAGTATAATAATAGCTATATTTTATCCCTAACTTAGAATTTCTTAGCTACCTATTATATTCTATTTCTACTAATCTTATTATATGATTATAGAAATACCCTTATTACTTAAACTATAGTCATACTACTTTTAGAATAAGATAAGAAAACTAAAGCCTATCCTAAGTTAGAATGTATAGTTTACTTTACTATTTAGAAGTATGAAATAAATATAATATTAAGTCTATTTAGAAACTTATTTCAATTTACCCTATTTAGCAAAGAATCTTGATTACTTACTACTAGTTAGTATAGAATAATATAAGCTAGTTAGTCTAGTTATAAAAAAGTAATATATATTTATAAGAAGGCTCAAATCTCAGATATTACTTTCTTTATTCTGCTATTAATTTAGAAGTAGAATAATATTAATAATAGTTATTATATGTCTATGAATTAGTATAGTATTATCTAAAACATACTAATTTAGTCTAAATTATAATTAGTAATGATTAATATAATAAGACTATAGAAGTATTACTAAGTATCCTAGAACCTTTCTATATAAGGTTCAGTAGTTATAGATATTATAGTTTCTAACTAGATATATTTTAATAGCTAATTTATAATTACTATAAAAAAGCCTTAAATTTCCCTTGATAATAAAGAGTAGCTCTATTATAGAATTAATAGAAATCTATAATTGAAATGTACTAAGAATTTAGTTACTTTTACTCTATACTTAGAATAATATCTAAGCTCTTTACCCTATATATAGATTTAACTATAGGTTTTACGTAGTAGTAGTATTCATACTAATACTAGCTTATAGCTAGTTGAAATAGTAATGAAATTACCTATTATTATAGATAATTATACCCCTAGTTCTAATATTTAACTTTATAATAATAGAAGACTTTATAGTAATAATTAGAGAGAACTTTATTAAGACTAGCTAGAGTTTAATATATATAACTAAAAATAACTATTAAGGTTATAGGGTTAAGAACTTTTTTAAACTTCTTAAAGATAGAGTAAAATAGAATACTTATTTCGAGATATAAGAGTTAAGTATTCCGTGATCTATTACTTTTCTTCAATTTCTATAATAGAATTGAAATCTCCTCGAAATCTATATAGTTACTTATAAAAAGATAACTATAAAATAGATATAGAAATATCTAGCTATAACTATTATAACTAAAGCTATTAGTATATTAGATTAGGTTTTAATAAATTTATTCTAAATATTATAATTAAAAAGTAGTTTATAAATATTTAAAAGAAAATTATCTAGTTATCTTATAAGCTATTATACTAAGCTGATAATATTAGTAACTAGGTATTAACTAGATAATACTTTAATATTAATACTTTACTATAATATTAGTTACTAGATATTTTAGAATATTATAAAACTACAATTATAGGGGTTTTAAAAGCTATCTAGCTATACTAGAAATATCTATATCTATATAAGTATTATTCGTATATTAGTTATACTTGATTAATACATTAAAATTATTTACTAATAAAAATAAACTAAGTCCTATTATACTTATATAGAGATTATAAGTTAGCTTATATTAATAGTAGAGAACTTTTATATTAGTAGTATAAAATATCATCTTAGGGGTAAATAAAACTTAGTCTAGGGGATATTAAAGTTATAAATATTAAGGTTATAATAAATATTTAAATAGAATACTTATAGGTAGTAGTAATTGAATATCTCGAGATATTTAAATTATATATAGCTATAAAGGTATAAAAATATAGAAGTATAAGGTTATCGCGGAAGGAGTTATTAGTTATTTATTATTAAAAAGGTTAATACGAGGTAGCTATACTAGCTACTATAGTTATAAGGAGTTTAGTCCTAAATTAACTAGGGGCTAGCTATAGTAGTTAGTAGGGGGGGTAAGAAGGCTAAAGTTATACTTTAGGGGGTAATATATCTACTAATAGTTATAGTAGAGAGCAAGCTATTAGCCCCTCCTAAATATACTAAAAATAAATAAGAATTATAATAAACTTTAGTAGTACTATTAACCTTTATATAAAAACTAGTAAATATTATATACTTATAAAAAATATTTAATATCTTTTAATATAATATTTTAATACTAGTTTTACAAGAATACTATAGTTAGTTATATTAAAAGTCTCTAATCTATTTAAAGGTATATACTTCTCGGGAACCCTTTAAAAGAAACTATACCCAGTATATTAAACCCTATAGATACTACTAGTTCTGAGGAACTATTTAAATAGAGAAACCCTTAGGTAGTAAACGTAGTTAGTTAGTATAATAGCTAATAAATATAAAAAGTATGTTATAAAGGGAAAGTTTAGGCCTATATCCGTTATAGTTATTCTTTAAGGATTATAGTTACGTGATACTAATACTAGCTAGCCGGTAATACCTATTACTAGCTATTAATAGTCGCTAGCTGTTAATAGCAGGTAGCAAGAGCTGATAGCTGGTAGCGGTTACTATACATGGTTTACGTAATATTTATGAATTTAAAGAGTACCTGTTTGACGTAGTAGTTTAACGTTTAGCTAGCTCTCACTATTATAGTAAGAGTAATAGGTTCGAATTTCACGGTAAATAAGTATGACTAGTAGCTATATACTTTCCGATTACATAAACTATATAGTAACTACTACTAGCTATTAGTACTTACTACTACTAGCTATTAATAACTAGTAACTATTAATAGCTAGCTAGTAATAAGTACTACTAGCTAGCTAGTATCTAGTATCATATAATATAATCCTTAAAGAGTAATTACGATAGATAGGCTTGTATTTTCCCTATTTGTTACCTATTATATTAATTAACTACGTTTATTACCTGAGGTCTTCTCTATTTAAAACGGTTCCTTAGAACTAGTAGTATTTACAGGGTTTAATATACTAGGTATAGTTTCCTTTAAAAGAGTTCCCGAGAAGCATATGACTTTAAATAGATCAGAGACCTTTAATACAACCACAATAATAAATATAAAGAGTAAAGTCCTATTAAATGTTTCCTTAAGGTTTAAATAGTTCAGGATTATAAGTATTATAAGATTTGTTTAGTTTATAATATATATATTACTAAAATCGCTAAACACTTCAATTTTAACTATAGCTTAATTCTAATAATATTATTTATAGTAGTAACTTTTACTATAAATATTAGTCAAGTTTTACGTAAAGAGATTTATAAGTACTAGGTTAAAATTAGTTTAATTCTTTGTATTTCTATTATAATATAATTAGATATTTTATTTATATGTTTTTTTCTTTTTGAAATATTTGATAAATTCTTTTTAAGTTTATATAGATATAATAAACTATATAATTCGGTATTTCTATAAGATAAGATTCCTAGTATTATAGTTCAGAAACTTAAGAGGTATTAATAAGATATTTTAAATATGTTTAATTACTAGAAATATTTTATTTATAAATTATAAAGAAATTTAAAAATCAAGTTATAGCTATATTATTCCTCTATTTAGAAGATTAATTTAATAGAAAAATATTTAATAGAGTATTATATTTATATTAATAATTAAGATAGAACTTTTTAGCCTAGAATATATTTTAAAAGAAACTATAATATTAAAGAAATTATTTTAAAATATTAAATTTAATTTAAGAGATATTTAGAGAATCTATTATAATAACTACTAAATAATTAGACTAGTAATCTTAGATAGTAAATACTTATCTACTAGATTTTAATATATAGATATTTAATAAATATAGTTTTACTAGGAATATTTAAAAAGTAGTTTTAAAGTAGTTTATATACTTATAGATATAATACTAGTAGATAGATTTATAAAAAATCTAATTTAAGTAAAATTTAAATAATTTAGAGTATTTTTTGATTTTATAGATCTATAAATAATATTCTCAGGATTAGTTAAAATAATAGAAGAAGTTATTTAAAGTAATTTTCTATTTATTTAAATATATAAAAAAGTAATTTAGGTAATTGTTACTTTTAGAAAAAAGGTTTTTATAGTAGAAACATAAAAAGCAAGAATATGATAGAATTCTTCTAATTATTATTACTAAGTAAAGCTCTTAAGATAGGTTTTTATCTGATTAAATATTAATTATTTGAACTCTGAGTTCTGGATAGGTAGTTAAAATACTGTAATAGGTATATAGAAATTAATTTATATAGGTATTAAAAACTAATTATAATTCTTAAAGGGAATAGAAATAAGGGTTTAAGTTTATTTTAAATACTAAAATTACCTAAAGCTATAAGGTAGAGTATTATAATTATAATTAAACTTTTTAGGAACTAGCTAAGACTTAGAAGGTTAGTTAATTAGGGAGCTAATCACTATTACTAAAATACTAGAGATATAATTTCTAGAAATAAGCCAGGTAGGCTAGGGAGCCCGAATAGGTTTAGGTATTTAAGCTAGAGATGGTTATTTAATAATAGGAGTTCTAGTAATAGAGTCTAAGATATTTCTATTTTTAATAAAAGTAGTTTTGAAGTTTTTCTATTATTTTAATTATAACTTGAAATAGATAAGTTTTTTTATATTACTAATTCTTTTGGTTTTTAATTAGGAATAGTTAGATTTGAATAAAGAATTTTAGGCTAAAATATTTACTTTATCAGTTTTAGGAATTTGGAGAATTTCTAAATAGCTTTTAAATATTTTATAAGTTTAGTTAGAGACTAGTATATAAGTAGTTTTTAAGCTGTTTTATATTAATAGTATTAGTTAGAAATTAAATCTCAACTACTAATACTGATAGTATAAAGATAAAAGCTTTACAAAAGGATAAAGCTAGAATAAAATATTATATAAAGAATAGTTTAAACTAGTTGTGAAGTTTTAATTGGTTTTGTTTAGAATAAGTGATTTTTATATTTTTAGTAGTTTTATTTTTTTAGTAAGGGTAGACTTAATTAGGGTTTTCTTTAGAATAGTAGATTTATTACTAGGTTTGATAAGTTATTATTTAGTAGCTTTCAGCTAATACTTAAGATTATTTATTCCTGATAACGTTTCTTGATTTCTAATTTATAAGGATTTTCTTATCGTGTTAGTAGTAGTTTTCGCGTGTTGCTTAGGTAGTTTAGTTATTTCCTTGATATTTCTATTACTATTTTCTTCTTTATTAGTAATAGTTTTAGGTATTCTATTATTATTGCTAATAGGCTTAGGTATTTTTGCTTTCTTTTTTAGGGTTACTAGTTAAGTCATTTCTTTTATTATTAGAAGGGGGCTTTAGAGTAGTTTTCCTTAGATAACTATAAGGATATTTTCAATTAGTAGTAGTAGTAGGATTTTTAGTTAGGGTAGCTCCTCGTTTTATAATATTATTAGGCTTAGGTATTTTAGTAAGTTAAGGTATTAGAGATAATAATAAATATTTTTATAAATTAGGAAATTCTTTAAAATATAGTTAAATAAATATTTTTAAGTAAAATAATTTATTTTTATATTATTATAAGAAGTTCAAACTACTAATAGGGTTGGTTTCTTCAATAGAAATAATTTAGGTTTGAATTTTAGGGATAAAGTATTTTTAGATAAAATTGCTAAATTAAATAAGTATATTAATAGAGAGAGAAGAATAAGGGGAAAAGTAAGAATTAAGTTTCTTAAATAAGAAGAAGTTAGCTAAGAATTACTAAATAAGAAAGATTTCTTAAAAAGAATATAAAAGAATATTTTAGGTTTAAGATTTATTATCCTTATTAGGTAAATAAGAGTAAAAGATACTTAAAGTAATTATGTATTCTAATATTTTATTATTTTTTAGATCTAGATTAAAGAGTAATTATTCTAATTTAAAGATATAATTAGTAAATACTAGTATGAGATTATTAATAGAAGAGGATATAAGGTATTTTAGAAAGTTATTAGTAATATTATATTAGTTAATATTAGTATTGATAACTTATATCTCGACTTCTATATAAGGATCTTTAGGTTTAATAATACTTTTTTTAATAGATTTAAAAGGCTTTTCTTATAGTTAGAATATTAGTAATAACTGATATATATTATTATATTTTAAGTTTATATATAGAATTTATATTACTAAAATGTATTGTTTATAAGTAAGAAGGTAACTATTAAAAATATTACTATAGAGGAGAAGAAAGAAATCTAGTAAATTGAAAATTGATAAATAATTTATTTATAGTATATAAAAAGATTAGATTACTAGTGATTTTAGAAAGAGCTAATTAATTACTTTTACTGATATATAATAAAGATAGTTAAATATGTAATAGATTATAATAATTTTATTAATCCTTTTTATTTAAGTGTTTAAAGATCTATTTTAAGAAGTTACTTTTTTTTATTTTTCTATTTAGTATATTATTTAAGTTATATAAAAGTATCTCTAGTAGCTTTGCTATTAGGGGGGTATATAAGAATATATATAATATTAAGGCTACTATATAATTCTACTAGCTACTATACGGCTTAGGTAGTTTATGTAAAATATAACTGTTTTACTTATATATATTTAAATGCTTTATTCTAGTTAGAAGAAGATATACTTTTCAATAACCCTACTTTCAAACTATATACTGTGTTATTTATTTATTATACTACTAATATCTCCTATCTTCTAAACTAGAAAATATTATAGCTAGTAATTCAATAAAATCTATAAATCTATTTATATATATCTTTTTAGTATATTACTAATAACCTAAATAGTTAAGCTACTAACTATATTTATCTATATTTTGTGTTTTAAAAATTTAAAATAACGTATTAGTTTTATAATTATAACTTTTTACAAATAACTAGATATACTATTCCTAAAAGTATATAAAATAAAGTTTTAAATATTTACCTATTAAAGCTAATGTATACTTTAATTATCTTCGTAATGTAAATCTCCTAGTTAATACTTAGAATAGTACTTACCTAGTATAGCTATAGTAATATATTTAATATAAGGCTCTACTATTCTATAAGTTCTTTACTAACTACTTTATAATAATTATAATTACTATTAATTTAGATAGAAATAAAAGATTTATTATCTATTAATATAGTGACTAAGAAAAGTAGCTTATCTATTTATTTCTATATTTCTCTAGTCTTATCTTCTATTATAGTATTCTTATTATTAGTTATACTAGTTTACGTTCTAGGGAATTCTTTCAAAGGGGCTAGCCTTTCTTATACTACTTGTAATTCTATTATCTAATTATAAAACTTAAATATTTATATTGAAAACTATTAATAAATAAGTAGATAATAGTTTATATTCTATAATAAAATAGTCCTTAGTACTATACTAGATATAAATACTAGGTTATATGTATACCTAGATAACTATAGAGTTTATTTATATAGCTTTATATACTTTTATAGGAAGAGTTAACTAGGATTTACTAGTTACAATGATTTATTTATTTTACCCCTTATAATAGAAAAAAGTTATAATATAGTAGTATTATACTAGTACTAGAATAGTTTAAGTTATCCCTATATTTATTATTTAGATACTTCTATTCTAATTAATTATTAGTTCTAGTTAAGATAAAGATTATAGTAAGTTATAGTTCTACGATTCTATATCAAGGATCTTAAAATATATAATATTTATATAATAGTATTAGATAGTAGTATAATAATCTATATAGGTAATATTATAGTTAATAGTAGTTATCTGAATTTAATAGAAGAAAACTAGTTAGAGGTAGTTTAGCTAGATATCCCCTACTTAGAAATACCCCCTATCTATTTTATAGCTAATTTAAATTTCATAAAGAACTTAGTAAATATCTATTTAAACCTCTAATAGAAATCGTAAATCTTCTCGAAAGTTTAGATATTATAATAGGGGTTTTTATAATACTTAGTAAAATACTAGAAGAATATATTAAGATTCTATTTATACTATAATCGCTATATTATTTAAAAGTTACTAACTTATATCTAGATTTCAAGTAATAAACTAATTTATAAGAATTACTAGAAATCTCTAGATCCCTTAGTAAAAACCTAATTAATTTCTAACTGATACTATATAATTATCTACCATATAAGAAAATAGAAAGTATTACGATTAAAAAAGTATGAAGAGGGAATAACTTCTTCTTTAGAAAAGGGATTTGTAATACTTATAAAACTATATTATAATTCTATTAAAACTCTATAAAGATATCTTGGAAGGATTAGTTTTTATCTTCTATTAAATTAGTCTACTACTAGTCTATTCAAACTTTTATAAGAGTTTCAGAATAGTAGTATCTATCAATCTTTTCTACTATTTTCTATTTATCTTATTTTTACTATTAACTACTATATTAAAATTAAGTATGAAATTTATTAATATTAGAAGTTAGTTATAAGAGATACTTTAGTAGTACTTTAATAGTATTATAATAAACTTAAAGAGTTTATATTTAAAGTGAAAACTCTTTACTAGATTATAGGGGTAGTAGTTATATAGAGCCCTAATAGTAATATCCTATATAAGCTTTNTAAGGCTTAGGTCTATAATACCTTTTAGTATTTTATTTTATTCTATTTCTAAGAAATTCTTAAGTATTCTTAACACTATAACCTTAGTAGTTACTTCCGGCTATATATCCTAAGCTTTAACCTAGATAAAACTTTCCCTAATTATTACTATAAAGTCTTTTATTACTATAAAGTTAAATATTAGAACTAAGGATATAATTATCTATAATAATAGGTAATTCTATTACTATTTTAACTAGTTATTAGCTAGTATTAGTACGAATACTACTATTAGGTAAATTCTATAGTTAAATATATATATAGGGTAAAGAGCTTAGATACTATTCTAGGTATAGAATAAAAGTAACTAAATAATATTAAATTATATTTTAAGCCTAGTTTCTTATATATTAAGAATTTAGGTTTATCCTCTATATAAGTAATACTAGATTAAGTATAATTCTCTACTAGTTAAGAAAGGATATAAATTAGTAGAATACTATTCTTAAATATAAAAGATATAAAGTTAAATATAGTTTTTGATTAAATAGTAAAACTAGCATAATATATTATTCTTTACTAGTTATAANCCCCGAGATATTATTAATAAAGTATAGTTTTTAATAAAGATTTATAATTAGGTATTAAAACTAATTATTATTATAAGATAGAAAGAACTATTATCCTTTAAAAAGTCCCTATAGTTAGTATTACTATAGGAAAATTACTACTATAATGTCTAAGTATAGCTATTAACTTACTTCATAAGAGAATTATAGTTTTAATTATTAAATTAGTAGTAATAGAATTAGAATCTTCTTTTAAAATTACTACTACCCCTATAGACCTTACTTATATAGTTTCTACTCGTTGAAAAAAGCTTTTCCCTTTCCCTAATAAACTCTTAAATAAAAGAAAAGAGTAGAGTATTAAGGTTTACTATATAAAAAGAAATTAAAAATTAATTAAAATTCTTTTAAAATAGGTAAATAGAAATAGTATTTAGTTTATTTCTATTTAAAGTTTAGGGTCTAGTAGATAGTAGAGGTTTTCTTTGTAATTAGAAAACTAGAAAAGAATTAAGATTTTTAAAATTATATAGTTTACTTAGATTATACTTATATATATTTTAATATCTAGTCTTAAACTATTACTTAGCTATAGTCTCTCTACTATAAAAATACTAAGAAACTTATTATTTCTTTTCTATAATCTAAGAATGTTTTAATAAATATGTAAGGGTATATAGCTAAAAGCCTAGTAAAGGAAGGAGTATTCAGTAAAAGGTAAGTCTCTATAGGTTATAAGATTTTAACTTAGTAGGCTAACTAGTAGTAGCTATAAGAAGGCTTTTATCCTATAGTAGCCTGAGGCTACTATATTACGTAATCTATATCCGTTCCTAGCTATCCTAGCTCTCTATATAAGCTATAGGGTATATCTTTATAACTATCCCCCCCTCTATAGGCCTTAGGCCCCAAGGCTTATAAACGCTATATAGCTACTTTTATTCGCTAGTTATTTGCTGACTATTTAGTAATTAACAATAAAAGGATTCTTCTTATACATATATTAATATACAAAAGTCGTTTATCTTATATGTATATTAACGCATAAGAGTCGTTTATCCTATACGTATATTAATATATAAAGGTTATCCTATATATATATTAATATATAAGGGTTATTTATCCTATATATATATTAACGTATAAGGCTCCTATTATTATATTAAGTAAATAGTACTTCCTATAGGTATATTAACCTACGAGGTCTCCTACCTATTAGCGAGGCTTTAGTATATTAACTAGAAATCTTTAGGATAAATCCCAAGGCGTCTAACTCCTTCGGTATATTAACCAGAAATCTTTAAAGCTAAACCTAGGGTATCTAACCCCTTCCCGTATTAGTAATATTCTCTATAGGGTTTCCTAAATACTAATCAGGTATCTAAAACTTCTCATAACTAATCAGGCCGTTAAAATATTAGTATATATTTGCTAGTAAACTTACTTGCCTATCCTAGGCTTAATATAGTTTCTCTAGGTACTTCTTAGTAAACTTTTAATAAAGTACTCGTAGTAAATACTTATAAGGTATTTCTATTATATTATAGTTTTCTAGCTTTAAACTTATTATAATTCTTATGACTTTTTAGTAAACCCTTAGCGAAATACTTGTAGTAACTCTTATAAGTTACCTACCCCCTAAGGTATTTTTACTATACTATATAGCTCTAGGCTCTATATAGCTCTAGGGATTCTTTAAACCCTTAGCGAGGTATTTACGGTAAACCCTTATAGGGTAGCCTGGTCTCTAGCAAAACGCATAGAACTCATTACGGTAACAAGTAGCTATAGTATAGCCTAATTTACTATATACTTTATACGAGAAATACTTACGCTCTTTAAAGTATAGCTTTTTTGCTAGGGGGCTTTCTAGAATATTAGTCTCTTTATAATATTTAGTTGCCGACCTTTTAGTAGTAGCACTCTTAATACTACTAATAGACATATCTTAAAGCTCCCAAAAGGTTTCCTAGAAATATTCAGCTACTAGGGCTACTACCCTAGATACTTAGTTATTAAACTTCTAGTATTATAAATACCTCTAAAGTCTAGCTTTAAAGTAATAGAAGAAAGTAAAAGTATGAAGCCTTGAAGCCTCTATAAAGGTACTTAGAGCTTTATAAATAGCTAACTATTTAGCGTAAAATTTTAGTAGGGACTAGCCTTTATATTAAAGTATATAAAGTATACTATAGAAGTATAGCTTTTATAATATAAGGTTAGTTAACGAATAGCGAATAAATACCATAAAGTCAGCCTATATAGAGTTATATAAGGTATAGCGGTAATTACACTACTAGGTTTATAGGCTATATGCTAGCTTAGTTATAGCCTACTAGATCTGGTATACTGTAGAGGCTCCTAGGCGTAGAGAATAGCTATCTTAAATCACTATTAGCTAATCCTCGATTTCGTATAGGGTAGCACTTTTATAGAAGAAGCCATAAAAGTAACTAAGGGGCTTTAAGTAATCCCTATAGTTAATAGTTTTGGGGATTAATAGTATAGGGGCTACTACTAAGTATTCGCTACTAGACAGCCGAGCCGACATTATCTCTATAAAGGAAGACTATTATTCGGGAAAGCATATAAGTACTATATATTCAGGTGACGTAGTTATTATTTGAGGTTTAGGTGGCGTAGAGGAGGCTGTATATTCGGGTGATGTAGTTACCGTAATAATAAGTTCAGTAGAGTTTTCAGTAGGTATTATCTAAGATACTGAGTTTATAGCTAAGCGTTCGGCGACTGTAATCTCTAGTACTATTAGTACTATATATTTAGTAATTATTTGTTGTAATAAAGCTATTACTAAAATCCCGGCTTTATTTTTCTAGGAAGTAGAAGTTAAAGAATTATATAAGTATATAGCTAAAAGCTTAGTAAGGGAAGGAGTATTTAGTAAAAGGTAGGTCTCTATAGGTTATAAGACTTTAACTTAGTAGGCTGACTAGTAGTAATTATAAGAAAGCTTTTATCCTATAGTAGCCTGAGGCTACTATATCACGTAATCTATATCTATTCCTAGCTATCCCGGTTCTCTATATAAACTATAAGGTATATCCTTATAGAATACCAGAAATTACAATTAGTTTAATATAGTTTAAATCTCCCTACTAGAAACTATACTAATTTTTTTTTTCAAAGAACTTCTTATTATAGTTAAATCTCTTATTATTCATAATTAGTAATTTTTAAAAATATAAAAAATATAAAATATTACTTAAAATAGAATATAAAAAGAATACTACTAATTTAATAGATTTTAGCTACTTATCTTCTTATATTCAAGAGTTAGAATAGAGATATGATAATAACTAAAGCTATATATAAGTAGTACTATTACTATAAACCTTCTAGTTCTACTAGTTTTACTAATAAGTCTTTTTACTATAGAAAGTTATATATAAATATTAAAGTTATTATAAGAAAGATTATATTACTAGGAACTATACTAATATTAGTATAATAAGGAAAAAAAAGAAAAACTTAAACATTACTAAAATAGAATTTTACAAGCTAAAGGACTTAGAAAATAATACTAATTTTCTTTCTAGTAAAGAAGAAAATATAAGAATAGAATAATTCTCATATAAAGTTAAGTATTAAAGCTTATAAAAGTAGAATCTTAGGAATAGAAGAAATAGTAGAAATAAGAAAATAGTAAATAGTTAGTTATTATCTAGATAAAAGAAAATAGAAACTATAATACTTAGTATATTAGTAGATGTTAGTTATAACATTTATACTCTTATTAATATAGTTTTTGTAAACAAGTTATACTTACTTCTTATTAGTATAATAAGAAAAGATAGAAAGTGATATAAAGCATAGACTATTACTTCGTAGTATCCTAGCGATTATTAAGTTATTTTTAGAAATAAGAGTTATACTAAGGATAGACTATTCCTTAGTAATACCCTAAAGGTTATTAAATTATTTTTAGAAATAGGAAAATATATATTAGAGATCTATATTTATATTATAAGAAACTATTATTAAAATTAGATATTAAGTAATTTTAAAGACAAAATAACTATCAATATAGGTGTATTAAAGGTCTTTAATCTATTTAAAGTTATATACTTCTCGGTAATCCTATAAAGGAAACTATATTTAATAGCTAGCTCTTACTTTATATACTTACTAGATAATACTAGGTCTAAGGAACCGTTCAAATAGAGCAAACCTCAGATAGTAAAACATGGTTAGTTAATATAATAGCTAATGAATATAGAAGGAATATATAAAGAGAAAGTAAGTATAAACCTATATTTATTATAGTTATTTATTATAAGATTATAGTTATATAATACTAATACTAGCTAGCTAGGGGTACTTACTACTAGCTATTACTATTAATAGTTATTAGTTATTAATATTAATAGTTATTAGTAAGAGCTAATAGCTAGTAGTAGTTACCATAATTAGTTTACGTAATTGGAAAATATATAGCTACTAGTCGCGCTTGCCCGCTACAGGATTCGAACCTATTACTCTTACTATANTACCCGCCGCAGGATAAAAAATAACTATATTACATATAATACTCATATTTAGTTCCCGCTTAATATAGTAATTTAACATCTAGCTAGCTTTTACCGTTTTATAGTAAGAATAGTAGGTTCGAATCCTATAGTAGGTAACTATGACTAGTATTCCTACCTATTACGTAAACTATATAGTAGCCCCTACTAGTAGTTAGCTCTTACTAATAACTATTAATAGCTAGCGACTATTGATAGCTAGCGATAAGTACTAGTAGCTAGTAGTATTAGTATTATATAACTATAATCCTTTAAAGAATAACTATGATATATATAAGCCTATACTTTCCCTTTATACTTTCTATATTTATCAATTATTATATTTAACTAATTACATTATTACTACTTAAGGTTTCCTCTATTTAAACGGTTCCTCAGTTCTAGTATTATCTATAAAATATATAAAGTAAAAGCTAACTACTAGGTTCAGCTTCTTTTATTGGATTCCCGAGAAGTATATAACTTTAAATAGATTAGAGACCTTTAATACAACTACAATACTAATATTTAGTAAATAAAATATAATAAAAGAGAAGTTATAATATGTTTAGAATACTAAGAAGGATTTATTAGGACTTATAAGATTTAGTTAGTATACTTCTTAAATATAAATTTCTTTTAATTATATATTAAAAGATTACTAAGATACGAGAATTGATATTAGAAACCTACTAAATAATATCTATTAATTTTCAACATATTTAGAAAACTTTAGTATTTAAAGCTTTAGTTAATTTAAGGAAATATATTTTAATAAATAAATTTAAAAGGTTCTTAGATTTATTTAACTTAGAGAAAGCGTATTAGGTATTTACTAGTAGGGGCTATTAGATTTCATAATCTTATTGATACTAAATAAAAATAGGAGTAATCTTCTTTTATGTTTAAGTTTTTTCTATAGTATATTATAGTGAGAGCTATTAGTATTTAAAAATATACTAGAAGATGCCCTAGATAAAGGTTTTATTAAAACTGGTAAATTAGTTATTAGAGTACTTATCTTTTTTTTAAGAAGTTTAATAGAAATATTAGGTCTTATATAGATTATGAGGTTTTGAATATAATTATAAGAAAAGATAGGTATTTCTTATTCTTTATATTAGAAACGTTTTAAAAGATTACTAGTATTTATTAGTTTATAAAGCTTCATATTATTATAGTTTTCTATAAGATATAGATTAAAGATAAAGATTAGGAGAAAATAGTATTTTATATTTAATATATTCTTTTAAGTAAATTCTTTATTTATTTAAACTGATTAGGGTTTCAGTAATATTCTGTTAATATTGTAATAAGATATTTCATAAATCCTTAGATAATCTCATTATAATTTATGTTAATAATATCCTAATTTATATTACTAAGTTAAAGAAAAATTATAAAGTTTAAGTTTAGAAAGTCTTCTATTATTTTATTAATACTAAACTATTATTAGATGTAAAGAGATATAAATCTTCAGTAATATGAGTAAAATATATCAGGTTTATTTTAATAGTAGGAAAACGTATTTCTTATAATTATTTTAAGTTAATTATAATTAAAAGCTAGTTCTTCCCTAGATTTATAAAAAGAATTTAGAGCTTCCTAGGTTTTAATAATTACTATATAGAGTTTATTTGTAGTTATAATAAGATAATAAAGCTATTAATTTAGTTAACTTAGAAAGATTACTTCTTTTAGTAAAGAGTAGAATCATAAGTCATTTTTACTAAATTTAATTATTTCTTTACTAAAAAGCTAGTATTTTGTTTATTTAATTCTAAAACTATTATTATAAGAGAAACTAATTATTCTAAGTTTATCCTTCGAGGAGTTTTTATTTAAGAAGATAGTATAAGTATAATTTATTTAGTAGTTTTATATTCTTAATAACTATCCCCTATAGAATATAGATATTTAAGTTATAATAAAGTATTATTAGTAGTATCAGTATATTCGTAAGCTTAGAAAGTTGAATTTATTATTATTAAATAGCTTAGAGCGTTTTTAGATTATAAAGTTATAGAATACTATATAAATAAATAGTAGTTTACTAAGAAATAAATTTAATAAGTAAAAAGGTTATTTTACTTTAATTTCGATACCAAATATTACTTAAAGATTTTAATAGTAATCTTAGATATTTTATTAAAAGATAAGTAAAATATATTTATAAGATAGAATAAGAAGAACTTATAGGGTTAAGTAATCTAGGCTATTCCTAATAGTATATAATTTAATAGTCTTAAAATAGAAAAGATTCAATTAGAAAAACTAGCAGTATTTGATAAAGAACCTAGTTTTAAGGAATTCTAGATTAATATAATAGAGAAAGATATAATATTCTAAAAAGCTAAAATAGTTATCTAATAGGGGGAATATAGTTTTTCCCCTAATTTATATTTAAAAGTTTAGATCTCTAAATACTAACTAGATAGTTCTAAATATTTGATATTTGAAAGAAAAGTATAAATATCTAAGAATAGTAATAAAAAGAGTTTTTCTTAATAAATTAAAGATAAAGTTAACTTAGGAATTATATAATTCTATTATTAATAGTTATTTAGGGAAGAATAATATACTTAAGATTATAAATAGGAAATTCTTCTAGTTAGACTAGTTAAAGATAGGAAAGAGATTTATATAGAACCATAATATTGATAGTTGTATATATATCTAGAAGTAACTTATTAAAGCTTTTTAAAGCTTTCCTTAGTACTTAACTAGTTTCACTCTAATTTATTAATACATCTTATTCCTTATTCTTTATTAATTAGAAAAAGAAATAGCTAGTATTTTTAAATTATTATTAATAAGCTAAGTAAATTAGTAATATTTAAAGAGATAGATATTATAGAAACTAAAATTTAACCTTAGTAGTTCTTAAGTTACTCTTATAGGTTTTATTGGATACTATAACCTAGTATTAGTAAATATAGTTTAAACTAGGTAGGTAAATCTTAGAAAAGGTTTTATTATTTAATAGGAATAATATAACTATTTAGTATTAGCTATTACTTTTAAACTAATAAAAAAGATTCAGTTATTTTTGTTCTATAGCTAGAATAGTATCTAAGCTCTTCACCTTATATATAGATTTAACTATGAATTTTACCCGATAATAGTATTCGTACTAATACTAGCTTGTAACTAGTTACAATAGTAATAAAATTACTTATTATTATATTTAATTATACCTCTAGTTTTGATAATTAACCCTATAGTAGTAGAAGACTTTATAGTAATAATTAGGAAAAGTTTTACCTAGCTTAAAGCTTAGTATATATAACTAAAAGTAACTATTAAGGTTATAGGGTTAAGACCTTTTATAAACCTCTTGAAAATAGAATAAAATAAAGTACTGAAAGCTAGGTGTTTTATAATGTATTGTTTTCTATATCTTTTATAATAGAATCAAAATCTCCTCGAAATCTATATAGCTACTTATAAAAGAAAAACTATAGAATAAGTATAGAAATATCTAGCTATAACCATTATAGTTAAAGCTATTATTTTATGAAAATAGGTTTTAATATAATTATCCCGAGTATTATAATTAATAAGTAGCTTATAGATATTTAAAAGAAGATTATCTAGCTAACCTATAACCTACTATACTAAACTAATGATATTAAGGACTAGGTATTAATTAAGTAATACTTTAATATTAATATACTATTATAATACTAATTATTAGATATTTTAGAGTATTATAGTAATACGATTATAGAAGTTTTAAAAGTTATCTAGTTATATTAGAAATACCTATATCTATACGAGTATTGTTCATAAGTTAGCTGTATTTAATTAATATATTAAAATCGTTTACTAATAAGAGTAGGCTAAGTCTAGATAGAGTGCTTATAGTTAGTAGTAATTGAATGTCTTGAGATATTTGAATCATGTATAGCTATAAGGGTATAAGGGTGTAAAAGTATAAGGTTGTTATAGAAGGAATTGTTAGTTGTTTATTATCGAAAAGGTTAATACGGGGCAGGTATACTAGCTATAGCTACGAGGGGTTCGGTCCCGGATTAAATAGGGGTTAGCTATAGTAGTTAGCGGGGGGTAGGAAGGCTGAAGTCGTACTTTAGGGGGTAATATATCTACTAATAGTCGTAGTAGAGAGCGAGCTATTAGCCTTTCCTATTAAAAAAGATTAAATATTAAAATTAAGAGATTTAAACTATATTATAAATATATATATACTAATCCTACGATAACTAGAAAGACCTATTACTTACTATTTAACTTATTCTATAGAATAAGTATAATTTTAATATTAAAACTATATTAGTTGCTATAGAATTTAATTATTATATTAATTTTCTACTTATTATTAAAGATATAAGAAAAGTAGTATCTAAATAAGAAACTACTATTTAATTACTAATTAATAGGATAAAGGATATTATAGGATTTATCTGAACTAAAAGTATACTAGTTTAATAGTAAGGTAAAGTTTTAACTAATAAGTACTAGTCCTCTATAGATAAGTATTAAATAAATAATAAAATATAGTTCAATATCTCGAATTATAAATTACTAGAGTTGAATAAAAAACTAGACTAGTTATATTATAAATATAAAGTAGAAAAAGTTGTTATATTATATACTATTAAGGTTAATAAATTTAGGATAGTTTACTTAAAGGTTTATATTAATTCTATTTAGAAAATAGCTGATAACTCTTTATTTAAAATAGAAGTTATTAATTCTTAATTATTACTTATAATTAATAATAATAGTAAAATAGAACAGGAAATTAAATACATCTTAGTAATAAGATAATATTAGGTAAGTAAGAGATAATAATAGTAAACCTTTACTAAATAGAAAGATTTTCTCAATACTATATAGGAAATAGTAGTGATAATATAAGAGATAGAAGTATTAGATTAATATAAAGTATATTTTAAATTAATTACTAAGTATAATAAAAACCCTAAAAAAGTAATTTTAGTATACTACTAGTGAAGAGGAGGATAATCTTATAAATTATACCTAATTAGTGAATTCTAGTTCTATTTAAGTCTTAATAATTATACCTAAGAAACTAAGTATTAGTAAGCTACTAGTAAGCCCCTAGTATTAGTTTTAAGTAGATCTTTTACGTCCTTTGCGAAAACTTCTTTTTTATTCCCTAGTTCTAAATAAGTAGTATTTATATTCTTTTTAGGCTAAATTATAGCTGAGGCTTAGGTTGTTATATTTAACTATTTTAATTAATAAGTAATTAAAAGTATGATTCTAGTTAACTGAAGTCTAAAGCTATACTTAGGTTTTCTCTAAATTAACTAAATAGGAATTTTAAGATATTTACTTTTATATTCATTTGGAATAAGTATCATTCTTTAGTTAAAAAGACTTTGTTTAGAATATTTTATCTAGTATTCTAATTATTGATATATTTCTTGAACTTTAAATCTCACTAGGAATTCTTTTATTTAATCAAAACTAACTAGGAATCTACTCTAGTCTTAATCGTTTGAATATTATTTTTAATATACCTTAATCTTTCTTATTAGTCTTTAGAGCTAATTCTATACTTAATTTCATATTTCAAGCTATTTTTAATACTACTAGAATAATTAGTAAAAGAAGAGTTTCTCTATTTAATATTCTTTTGATTTTAGATTCATTAAATATTTTGAAAGTAGAGTTTTCTTCTTTTTTCAGAATTAATTGAACTATTAGTTTTGTTATTTATTTTACAAGTATTCTATAAAAATCTGATCTTGAATAAAATCTTATTTTAGATCTATTGATATTTCTAGTAATAATAATCTTTTAAAAGACAATAAGAACTTAGAATTTATAGAAATAATAACTATTTAGAATATCATTTACTAGATATCTAATATATCTCCTTAATCTATTTTGAATAATCTTCTTATAACATTTTATTTATAGTACTTCTTAAGTGGATAAGTTTATTAATTAAAAATACAAATCTATTCTTATTCAAGTTATAAGTTTTAATAAAGATTTAAAGTATGTCTTAATATCTATTAATAAAAGTGTCATTTATATTAGGCTTTGTTAACTTTGAATAATAATCTCTAATTGTCTTAAATGTTTGGAGGTATACTATATAATATAGTTGTTATTTAAATTATTTATACTTAGAATCCGAATAGTAGTTTTATAATTTCTTTTACTTTCCTTGCAGGAAGGTAGTTCTATTTTAATATATTCCTTTAGTTTAAATAGCCTTTCAATATAAGAGAGAGATAGCTTTGAATTAATATTGCTATTTATATTTAACAATCAATCTCTCTATCTATTATTATTATAATACTTCTGATTACTAATTAAACCTTATAAGTTGAAAGACTTGTTTACTATTCTGTTTATTTCTTAAGTATTATCATTATCTCATATATTAAATTATAAGTTTTATTAAGTAATGTAAATATAAAGAGAAAGTCTAAAGACTTATCCTGTATGATAAATACTTAAGAGATATCTATATAAGTTCTCGTAAAATTAAATAGATCTTGGGTAATGTAATTAAATAGGTAGATTAAATATAACTCTTAAGTTTATTTAGAAATAACTTATTAAGAATAGGCTTTTATATAGTAAGAATAATCTAGTTACGTTAGTCTTATAATCTTTATTTCCTCAGTATTAAAGACTAAAGACTAAATACTTAAGAGTAACTTATTTAAACTACTTTACTTAAAAGTATTATGTATAGGTATTATTCAATTATATTTCTAGGAAACCTATCCTAGGATAAAGTTGAGAAAATAATATATCTAGATATTCTAAAATAATGTCGAAATTATTTAAATAGACTATAAGTCAATTTAAAAATAATTTATTTTCAGATAATATAAAATTATACTTTCCAAGTAATGATACTATAATAATAAGATAGTTAATTAGGCTAAATCTCATTATATAATTATATTATAGACCTAAGCCTTAAGGCTTATATAGAGTACTACTACTATAGCCTTATATAGATACTACTACTAGAGTTTAGTAAAGAGTTTATATTTTATATATAAACTTTTTAAGCTTGTTATAAACCTATTTTAGTACTACTAAGATCTTTCTAATAGCTAGTTTCTAAAATTTATAAATTTCCTATGTAGGTCTAACCTAGTAACAATAGTAGACTAAATAAATAATATAGAGGATACTAATAATATTAATAGATACTAATACTATAGAACCTATCTTAGGTCTTTTAATAGATAAATAACTAATAAACCTTATAATAAGTAGAGACTAAGCTTTTTAAGAAGTTTTCTTATATTTCTAGTAGGAATATAAAGTTATCCTATCAGTAATATACATATTTCCTTAAAAGAAAGAAACCCCTCCTGATTGAAATTCCTTTACTAGGAATACCCTCTATTTCTTAATATAGAAAATAACTGTATATGATGATTTAAAAGTTAAGAAATTCTTTATTAAAGAATTAGAGAACTTATAGTAGTTTTAATAAACTAGTTTTGTATTAAAAGTATAGATATAAATTAATAGCTTTTATATAACCTAAAGAGTTGAGTATTATTAGGATATTAGTACTTTTCTCTAGTATTGTACTAAGTATTATCAGAACCCTATTAAAATACCTAGATCCTTGAAAATCTTTGATATTCTTAATAAAGACCTAATTTAATATTTACTAAGCTTTTTATAAAGCTTTGATGAACTATAAATTCAACTAGGAAATAATCCTAAGTAGGAGATATTTAACGAAATTACTTCTATTTAGCTTTATTATAAGATCAAGATAATTATTATTAGCTACAATATTAACTAGATAAATTACTATACTACTATCTAATACTACTATATAATTTTAAGAAACTTAGAAATATTTAATTTAGAGTCCTAGAAATAGAACTAGCTTTAGCTTTCATCCTAAATAGTACTAATAACTAATTCCAATAAAAATATATAGATAATTAATATAAAAGTAATTCAAGCTTTAGTAACTTTTTATTAAAGACTAGCTACGAGAGATACTTTAGTAGTACCTTAAAATAGTTATAATAAATTTGAAAAGTTTTTTTTTAAAATACAAACCACTTATTAAACTATAGAAGCAATAGTTATATAGAGCTCTAATAGTAATATTTTACATAAACCTTAAATTTTAGGTCTATAATATTCTTCTTACTACTTCTTTATTTTATTACTATAGTAATATATACTATTAATAGTTTTAGTAGTATACTAGTAGCTTCTGGTTACTTAAAGTAACCTACCTAATTAGAAAAATCTATCTAAGATATTTCTCTTAAGTATTACTAATATTAGATAGTCCTATTTATAAGATAATTCAGGTATTATTAATATTAGATAGTTTTACTAATAAGAAAATTTATAGTATATTTACCCTAAGTAATCCTATATTATATTCCCCTTTCTATTAATCTATAAAGAAACCTTTTTTTCTTTGTCTATAAAATTGTACTTTTCTTTCTCTAGATTTTTATAACCTTCTATTCTAAATTTACTATAACACTACTATTTTACTACTTCTCTACTCTTTTTCCCCTTCTTATATTTCTTTTATTATTATATTAACTTCTACTATTCTACGTAATTAGGGGGTAAAGTCTAGTATATATTTTATATAACTATACGTAGCTATATACGTTATATAAAACTCTATTTTAAGAAGTTTAACTAAAGCGAGGCTTATAGAGATAGTACTAGTATCTATGATTCAACTAGTATAAACTCTACTTCTCAAGCATATTATTCCTAATATATTTCTCTGGCTTCGAAAACCTTATTTATAAACTAGCCTTTTCGAATAATATTAGTTAAACCTTCTATTTATATCTTATAAGAAATTCTTTTAATAATTCTAGTACTTTCCTTAAACCTTTACTTTTATAGTAAGAAGAGTAATACTATTTTCAGGTTATTTAAGTATGTCTTATTTACTAGGAACTACTTCAGGTGTTTCTATATTTCTAATACTCTAATTTCTTAAAATTCCTTTTCTTACTATACTTTTAAGTAATTTAACTAATTTACTATATTAATCTAAATAATAAAAATACTTAACTAGTAGTTATAGAGAAGCTTTATAAAACTATTAGTTATAAGGTTTCTTCAATATATATATTTAATCTCACAATTCTCCTATTGAGTTTCTTGTTATAACTAATAGATATAGATATCTATATATTATAACTTTATATATAGTTATACTATTTTAGTAATTATAAAATATATTATTTATTGCTTATTATATGAGATTTAGATAGTTAAGTAAAATTTATATATTTTAGTTTTACTAAATATATTTATTGCGAGGTTTATTTAGAATATAGTAATAAGGTACCTAGTAAAACTCGTTTCTTAAATAACTTAAATTAATACTAAAAACACTATTTTACTTACTAAAAAAGTAATAGTATCCTATTTATTAGCTTGCTATATTATTAGGTTTCTAAAGAAATATATAATATATATTTAAAAGCTTTTTAAATTACTACTATTATCTGTAAAGCTAATATTTATAATAATAACGAGGCTGTTAAATAGATTACTAATTTCATAGCTAAACTTGAAGTAGAGGCTTCATATTTTACTAAGGTATTATCTTATCTATTTAGCTTCCATATAGTAGTTATCTGAAAGCTTTTAGTTAAACTATAGTAATCAGTTTACTATACAAGTAGTATCTAGTCTTATTATAACTATAGTATAGTTAATAAACTTAATATCTTATTAGTAATACCTAATTTCTATTTAAAAGCTTAATTATATAATAAGAAGAATTCTTTAAGTTTTAGAAAAGTTTCTAACTATTTGATATACTATATATATTTCATAAAGTATTTAAGGAGCCTTTTGATATATATTACTTATAAGAGCTATAACTATTATATTACTTAATCTTCGATAATTTTAATACTAAGAAATTACTATAAATCTTTATTTCTCTCGAAATAATACTTCTTTTAGAAGTTTACTTATAATATTAGTATTTTAAAAGTATTTTCTAAAGGGAAAGAGAATATATAGTTATTAATATAAAAGAAAAAGATAATATACTTCTTAAGCTAGTAATATAACTTCTTTATAGTAGGTTTAAAGCTGAGGTATTTAAAGTTTATTTCTAAGTAATATTACTAGAAGAGACAAGACCCCTTAAAACTATATAGTATTTTATCAAAGTAGTAGATCTTACTTAGTATTAGATAGCCTAGTACTATTTCTATATAAATAACCTCGTTAAATACTATATATATATAAGTATTAATTATAATATATTAGAAGAGCTAGAAATAAAAATAGCTAGTTATTACTACAAAAGTTCGAAATAATATATTTACTAGAGTTACTATATAGGTTTTATAATTATCTTATAATTATTAGTCTTTGTAAATAACTAGTTAAGCTTTGATTTTTAAGAAATACTTATACTTATTAAGCTTATAAGTATAAACTTAGTAATATTTTAAAATCTTTAAACTTCTTATGAAAGCTTTACTAATTTTATTCTAAGATTGTAATTTAGTATAATCCCCGAGTTAAGCCTATTTAGCTTTTACTACAACTTTAGTATACAGATAAAATAAATATTACTAAATAAAATGTAAGTAATATTAATAGTTTCTATTATAGGATTCTTAAAATCAAAACCTCTATTTTATTATATTTTAAATATTCTCTGATATCTAATTTACTCTATAGCTAAAATTCATTATTAGAAGTTATAATATCTATATTTTAGAGTTTTCGAGAAGGTTAAACCTCTAGGACCTTTTTTAGGTCATTATTTATATTACTTTATAATTATAAATAGGAGTAGGAGTATTTTAGAATATCTTAGAATTAACTAAAAAGTACTAGCTAAAAAGTAGCTTTAAATAAAACTCTCCTAGTTATTCTAGTATAGTGCGTTATTTAACCTTTATATTTAATCTTCTCTAGGGATACCTGAATTCTTTATTCCTTTATAGTTTTATTTATATAAATAAAATTATAGAAAAAAATAATAAGTAATTCTAGAAGGATTATTGATACAAACTTTATAGTTTTAAAGTTTACTTTAAAAGGTTTAGAGATAGCTACTATATAGACACGAGACCTCAGACTACTATAGTTACTTTCTATTATATTAATAACCTTTTTAAGCTTTTATTTAAACTTAAATAAGTAACTAAGCTAACCTTAAGTAGTTCTACTATAGTTAATTACTCTTGTAACTAGTAAAAGACTTTATTAGTATGAAACTATTTACAGTTATCTTATAGAAAAGCTTAATTTCTATTGAAAAAGTATTTTATCAAAAGAGATGTTATAAATTATTATAACTCTATTTTAAAGTAAGTTCTATATTTAATATTGATTAGCTAAAGTATATCTAACTAAAGAACTAATAAAAACGCGTGTTTTAAAATAGGCTAGCTAGTTTCATTTTAGTTTTATATTTACAGTTAGAATAAAGATATATAGCTATAAGTATAGAGGTAGGTTAAATTTAGTCTTGTAGTATTATCTTTTTAAGTTTCTTATAGAACTTCTAGTATAGTATTTACTAGCTTAAAAGGTATATTAGTATTTAGTTATAAAGAAATACTATAGTTTATAAAGCTTTAAGCTAGAAATTATAAAGTAGCTTATTATTCTACTTTATAGTTTTTATAGAAGTTTTAATAATTACTCTAATATACCTAGTATTTCTATTTTAGCCCTAGGTGTATAGAATAGATAGCTTGAGGTATATACCTCGAAAAGTAAGATCTAAATTTAACTTCTTATACTTAGGGAC
>RYZW01000688.1:2644-26418 GCA_004367215.1 Colletotrichum trifolii
CTAAGAAGTTATTAACTTATAACTACTACCTATAATTAATAATAATAGTAAAGTAGAGTAAGAAGTTAAGGATATACTAGTAGCGAGGTAGTACTAGGTAGGTAGAAAGTAGAGATAATAAGCTTTTATTAAATAGAAAGGATTCGTAAATACTATATAAAAAATAACGGATATAATATAGGAAATAGAAATATTAGATTAGTATAAGACGCGTTTTAGACTAATTAATAACTATAATAGAAACTTTAATAAAATAACCCTAGTATACTACTAGTAAAGAAAAGACTAATATTATAAGCTATACTTAGCTAGTTAATTCTAGTTCTACCTAAGTCCTAATAATTATACCTAAAAAGTTAAGTATTAGTAGGTTACTAGTAGGTTCCTAGTATTACTTTTAAGTAGATTTTTTATGCTTTTCGCGAGAACTTCTCTTTTACTCCTTAGTTCTAAATAAATAGTATTTACGTTCTCTATAGCTGAATTATAGCTTAAGCCTAGCCTTTCATATAAACTTCTTATTAATTATAATATTTAGAGTAATTCTATTAAACCCTAATCTAATATACTAATAATCTTAATTATAATAATTATAACTAAATATTTCGAAACTTTCCTTATAGTTTTTTCTTTATAAGTAGCTATATAGATTTCGAGGAAGTCTTAGGTCTATTATAAAGGTATAATTATAGAAAAGTCAAATATTATAGAATACTTAGCTTTTATATCTCGAAATAAATACTCTATTCCATTCTATTTCTAAGAAGTTTAAAATTATCCTTAGTTCTATAACTTTAATAATTACTTTTAGCTATATATAATAAACTTTAATCTTAATAAAACTCTTCTTATATAAACTATTACAATAAGATTTTCTACTACTATTAAGTTTAATATTAAGACTAGGAATAGAATTATCTATAATAATAAGTACTTATATTACTATCCTTAACTACTTATAAGTTAGTATTGATATAAATACTATTACTAGGTAAAATCTATAGTTAAACTTACTTATAAAATAAAGAACTGAGATACTATTCTAGAGAAAGAATATAAATAACTAAATAAAATAAACTAAACTCTTAATAATAAAACATAAATTATACGACTAATTATAATATTTTAATACTAGTAAAATAATACTATAAAAACTAATAATTCTTCAATTTTTCTATTTAGAATCTATTTAGGTTTCTATAGTATTTCTCTGAAGAAACCTTGGAGAAATTTTAGAGAAATCCCTAGAGAAGTCCTAGTAATTTCTGGAGGAAATCCTGGTAATTTCTAGTAAGAAATCCTAGGAGTTTCTAGTAGGAAATCTTAGTAATCTCTAATAGGAAATCCTAGTAAATTCTAGTAAGAAACTCTAGTAAATATTTATTAGAATCCTAAGTTTTCCATAGTATTCTATAATAGAAGCTATATACTAAACAATAAGTATACTCGTACTACAAACCTTAATGTAAATATAAATAATTAATTATATAATAAGAATAAATAATATTCTACTATACTAGAACTAAGTTTTAATCCCTAAGTATAAGCTACTAATAACTTTAATTCTCTAAATAGTTTATAATTCTCTAACTTTAGGTTATTCTAATATTAGTGTAATATTTACAGTATTTTTATAGAACTAGTTTAAAAATAGTATATTCAAAGATATTGAATATTATAATTAAATATATGATATTTACTAGTATTCATATAAAAGCTAATAGTACTACTAAAGCCTATTATAACTGTTACTAGTTCCTAGTAAGTTTTAATTATAGACTTCTATTACTTTTATAATAAAACTACTATTTACTATAACAAAAACCTTCAGGTTCTTTATAGTAATTATAGATAAGCTATCTAAATATATCTAGTTAGAAACTATAATATCTATAATCTCTAAAGTTTATATAGAGAAGTTCTAGGATATGAAGTAGTAGTTCTATAATTTTCGTATATTAAAAATTATAGTCTAGACTAAGTTAATATTTTTTAGATAATACTATACTAGTTAATAAAGAGATAGTAATTATTTTAAATATTATTCTATTTCTAGATAAATAAGAGGATAGAAAAAGTAATACCCGAGATTTAAGCTTTCTTATAAATATATATTACTTTTTTATAACTAGAATATCTAGTTTATATTACTATATTATTAGTAACGCTATACTAATAAGGTATGCGTTAACGCTTAAGGCGCGTACGCCCCTATACGCAATTCGGTATACGTGTCCATATGCCCTATAGGTGTAGGGTATATGAGTGGCCGTATGCCCTCATCCCCCCTGGCGATACCCGTCGCTAGCCGTAGCTGAGTACCATGGCACACCATAGATCTAGAGCCTTACGTGCCTACGCGTAGGCACGTAACATAACAATAACAATAACGAATACTATCAGGAATAACACGTTTGAGTAGTAGAGTTTTCGCTAGAAGAACTCTCAGCCGCGGCGCTATCTCCATAGGCCTCGCCCTACTTTATCCGGACGAAATAGGATTACACATATTATACTTAGCTATATTTAGTTATATATAATATATACTAGATTTTACCCCTTAATTATATATAAAAGATAAAATAAGACTATATATATTATACTTAGCTATATTTAGTTATATATAATATATACTAGATTTTACCCCTTAATTATATATAACAATTAAGAGTCTTATAATACTAAAGAGCTACTAGGCTAAAAGTATATATTATACTAAATCTACGTATTTTAAATATTAAGATATCTACTAAAAATACCTCTATATTAATCTTTAAAAGAACTAATTAGTAGCTTACTTAGTATAATACCTTTTAGGTAGAGGCTAAGTATTAGTAATACTATACCGCAAGGTATACGTTAATACCTGAAGTATATATACCCCTATACATAATTTAGTATATATATCTATATACCTTATAGGTATAGGGTATATATAGCTATATATCCTTATTCCCCCTAGTAATACCTATTACTAGCTATAGCTAAATACCATAATATACTTTAGATCTAGAGCCTTATATATTTATATATAGGTATATAACGTAATAATAATAACAACGAATATCAGAACCCTTTTATACCCATACAACAAGATCACATATAGCATATAATTATCCTTTCCAGATAAACTAATACTAATTAGTAGTTAACTTATCCGTTACTACTATACTACAGATTAATAAAGTTTTCACGTAAGAAGAAGCAATCATAAACCTTACCTAAAGTCTATATAAAGTAAGATTGTAAGTATTAACTTAGATACCTTAAAAGATATTACTTTTACTTTTATCCCTAACGAAATACTTCTAAGTTAATATACTAACTTTACTCTATAAAATACTAAAGAAGTAAACTTTAATAATACTTTTTAGTATATACTAGAGAGTATTCAGTAAACATAATACCCTTCAGAATACTACTAGATACCTATAATATATGAGATTTATAATATCCTATACTTCTTATACTTAAGAGACCTATATAATATCTCGAAACCCCTATACCTTCTTAAAAATCATCTCTTTTTTAATACTTCTATACCCCCCTACTAATATATCTAAACTATACCCTAAACTAAATACTAGAGTAAGCTTTAGTATAGTAATAACTCAGGTAACCCTAAGTAATAAATATATAATCCTAGATTATTTTAAGTCTTTTGTTAATATAGATTTATTTAGAAAACTTTTTAGAATTAATTATAATAACCTTATATAAGTAAATACTAAAGATATTAATACTTTTATAGTATTTTATATTTCTTAATATAGGTATCTAGAAATCTATAAATATAAGCTTTTTAACTATTTTAAGATAGATTTTAATAAGTAGCTTATAATAATATAGTAACTAGTTAATAAGTATATTATCTACTATTTCTGAGATTTTTTTATTAACTATAAGATTAAAATTAATAAATTAGGAGAGAAGATCTGTTTAGTATTATACTAACTCATTTAGAGTAAATATTTTATTTTCTAGATTTTTAATAAGATTAATGAAATAAGGAAGTAGATTTTAGGTTTTAAAACTAATATTAAAAACTACCCTAAATAAATTTATAATTTCTTCAAGATAGAAGATATTAAGATACTTTCCTATACTATTAAACCTGAGGGTATAACTATAATACTTATAGTTGATACCTAGTTAATATCTGAAAACCTTACGTAATATACTTAGTAACCTTAACTACTTATACGAGATACCTAGCCTCCTCTACTACTTATATATAATACATAACCTCTACTACTACTAGCGGGACTACTAATCCCTAAATAGTATAGTATAGCAAACTCCTACTACTAGGAGAATAATATAGAAACTCCCTACTAGTAGGAAATATACCGAGATAATAGTAACGGGTAATATCCCTATCCTAAATATTACTCCTATACTTCCCCTACTCTTCTATTTAAAAACTCATTTACTAAGTATACTATAGATTTTACGAAGTTATATAATAAAAGTATAAAGTATAATAGAAGCCTATATAATATTCTTAAGATTAAAATTAATATTTTTTATAATTATTATTTTAAATTTAGTATCTTATAATATATATAAGTTAGAGTATTCTCTATTATACTAAAAGATTAAATTCTTAATTTTTACTTTAATAACTTTATATACTATAGCTAAAACTTTAATTTTAACTAGATAGTTATATATATTTAGGAGTACTTTAAAAATAATAAGATCTACTAGATTTACTTTTCTAATTAGTAAAATATTATTCTTAGGAGTATAATAGCTAAGAACCCTAACTAAAATAAAAAAGAAATACTTAAGATACTTATTATAAAACTTACTAATTTCTAAAAGATATTTAGGGCTAACTAGTATACTAATAAGGTTTTCTATAACTAACTTATAAGTATATACTATAATATATTAGAGTACTAGTTAGTACTTTTTAGCCCTATACTAACCCCTTAGAATTTCTATAACTAGTTATACTTAGCTATAGGTAATACTATAATGCTCCAAAAGTCGCAATACTTTCAGAATACTAGAGATAATAGTAATATACTAGAGGAGTAGTTTTAGACTAACTATATATATAATACATTTTAAGGTAATATTTAAGGTTATAGCTATACCTCTAACTATTCCTTACTATTTTAGAGTAGATATTACCCTCCCCTAGCTTTTATATATACCTATACTAATAAGAAATATTATATATATAGTAAAATAGGTTACTAGTTAATAAAGTATACTTTCAAAAAGTAGCGTATTTTATATAATAAGTATAAGTTAACTACTAATCTAATAGTATATATTTAGATAGCATACTAGACTTTTCTCGCTAAATATAAAAGTATCAATAGCCTCGATAATAACCTCTAAGTACCCTTAAGAGATAATAAATATAAGGAGCTTATTACCTAATATTAGATATAATACAACTTCGAGGATTATACCCCTATCATTTCTATAATATCTAACACCTCTAGGTAGTTTTTTATAGTATATTTTGACAAGTATTTTACTACTATAGATAGAAGTAAAATTACTCGAATCTTCTAAGATCAGGTAATACTATATACCTTTACTAAGTTAAATACTACTACTTCTAAGATTACCAAGAATACAGATATAGCCCCTATATATACTTTTATACTTAAAGGCTATTACTTGACTACTATTACTTAAGGGATCTTATTTAACTTAAGTATTACTAGTTTCTCGACTACTAAGTACTCCTAGTTTATAGCTTTTAAGTAGATAGTTAACTTTTCTATAACTTTTATACCTCTATAAAGTAAACTAGTTATAATCTATTTTAGTAGTACTACTTTAATTATAATACTTAGAATAATTAATATTTCTATACTACTTAGTATTATTACGTTTTATATAGTACTATATGATACCCCCTTCTTACTCTATTTCGCGGATATAGATTACTTTGGTATAATATTTAATAATATATATAACTAGCTTCATTAAAGTAAAAAAGTTATATTTATTACTCGAAAATGGGGGTATCTGTGGATATTCTTTAATAAGGAGAAAATGTTTACTTCTACTTATTTTATAGAGTTAGAGATATAGAGACTCTACTATTAATTCGGATACCTAGCTATAGTATACTTCTATAATATTTTTATTAAGGCGGGATATCCTATCGAGTACTATACTTTTAAGGCTCTTAAGTAATACTACTACTAGTACTAGATATGTAATACTACTTTTTCCTGTTTTCGTTTTACTATATAAGAAAACGTTAAGTTTAACTTTAAAGTAATTATTAATATTATCTATATTAATAGCTACTTTATCTTCTATATTATTAATATTATTATAGTATTTAATACTACTTACTTCTTACTAAATATCTTAGTAAAAGTAATATAGGAAACTTTTAAAGTATATTAGATTAATTCTTACTAGGGCCCTCTAGATTGTATTACTACTAATATAAGAATAATATTTTAATCTAANAAAGAGTTTAGATTAGAAGTAAAAGCTATAGGATTAATAGTCTAAATAGTATTTATTAAAGTGTATAATAGTATTAGTAAAGTTAAATATTATTATGCTTTTTTCTACTAAATATATAAGATTTATTATAATAAAGTTTTTATAGTAATTTGAGAGGTATGTTTTCAGGTAGTATATAAGGTAATTAACGATATTGCTAGGCTAAATAGCTTTATACTTATATCACTTATTTTTGGTGCTTACCTATATTTTATAGATAACTCTGCTCTTTCTCTGGATATTGTTATATATACTTATACTATTCGGAAAGTAATAGAGGCGGTCTACTATACGTATACTAAATATATTATTAATATAGCTTTAATAATACATAATAGTCTTGATATCTTACGTGTAGTAGCTCTCCTACTTTAGTCTCTTATATATATATAGCAGGAGAAATATAGCTAGCAAGGCTTATTTTACTTTATTATTATTTATAGTAAGATATATATTTTTCAATTCTTTTAAAATCTTTGAGAATTTCGAATTATAGTTATAAAACTATATTTCAAAGATAACTAAATATTTTTACTAGTACTATTAATAGTAATATTACTTAGTACTAGTAATTACTTTATATATATCTTAGATCTTAATACTAGAGTTTCTGTTAGAGGTCTAATATTACTAGGAGATATATACTTTTATAGTAATATCCCGATTTTATTTATTATTATCTTTGAAAAGCCCCGGAATACTTATTAGATACTACTGAATATAATTACTATATATAGTGGTAATTCTGCCGTTATCGGTAATAATCCTTTACCTCCCCAAATTATTAGTAACTTCTATAATATATTTTTTAATTCTCTAAGATAGTTTATTACTACTTTAACTTAGAGATTTAATTATAAGCTTTATTTTATAGTATATTTTATAGTTAAGGAATAGTTAGATATAGCCTTTTCTCTTATTTTCTATAAAAAAAGTATTATTATAATATTAGGTTTACTATTTAAGGAATTAATTAAAAAAGAAATTAGGAGTATTATTATTAATAGTATTATCAAGATTATTAAGTTTAACCCTATTTTCTATAAAAGTTATAAACATTTTAAGTTATATATTATTAATAAGATTAAGAATAAGGATATAAATAAAGTATATAAGAAGTTACGCCTTATTATCTAAAGCTTTAGTAATAATAGTAAGTTTGAAATATTAATGTAATTGCTAATGATCTAATAGAATAGCTAGCAGTTAATTTTAGCTGTAACCCTAGCTTTCCTCTAGTATAAAGATATAACAATATAGCTCTGAGATATTATTTAAACTTATATTTAAGCTAAAACGGAGCTTATAAGGTATATTATAGCTAACTTGCTATCTTATTTCAAGGGGTAATACTTTCTAGATTCCATGATAATTATTATTAAACTATTATATAGTTTTGCTGAAACTAGTACTTACTAATAAGTAACTTATTCTAAGTACTATAAAGAATAATTATAAATAGAGATATCTATATATAACTTATACTTCTTTATCTCGTACTATACTAATAACGACTTTAGCCTTATAAGTATATAAACTAATAATATTTTCGGCTTCTCTAATACTACTTTCTTATACTATAAGGATAAAAAACTCTAAAAGGTTTTATTTAAAGTAAAGCTGAAGATAACCCTTATAGTAATTACCCCTCTGGTGTTTAATAGAGGTATCTTAAGCTTCGATAGTAATGCTTTCTATTTATATTAAAAATACTAGAAGTAAAAGCTAGTATTCCTCGATACCTACACTATACCTAAAGTACTTAAGAAGGTATATATTAAATAATATATATATAAAGCGTACCTCACCTCGATATGTTAACTTGAAGTATTATTCGACTTCTCGTATACTATATAAGAGTAATAACTTTCTTCTAATAATACTACTACTTTGAATAAGTATTTTAAGTAATAAATCAAGTACTTCAACTATAGTTTTAACTTCATACTACTTAACTTCTCAAAAATATATTTCTATACTTTTATTAATAGCTCTTTTACTAATAATACTAACCTCTTATTTTAACTAGGATTCGTAATAATCCTAGGCTAAAAGATAGTAACTAGTAATAGCTAGTTCGACTTCTATAGTAACTTTATCTACTACTTCTCTATTAAAAATAAAAGAATTACTAGGAATATATTTACTTCAGAGATCTATACTATAGTAATTAGTATAGATTTCATATATACTATTATTATAATACTTAAGAAAATCCTCAAATACCGAAACTTCCCTTATATCTTAATAATTATCTATACTAACTTATACTTACTCTATAAATACCTTATAAAGCTTAGTACTACTAAAAAGAAGTACTTAATAATTAATATTATAGTATTAAAGTAGTTATATAAGTAACAAGAACTCTACGAAATATAATAGATTAATAGAGATAATAATATTACTAATATTTTTATAAAGGGTATACTAAACTATACTTTTAAGAGATTTATTAATTTAAACTATATGATTATTCGAATAGAGGGATAGGTAACTTAAGTAGAATAGATAATATAGGTATTTAGATATTATTAGGTAAAAGGTAAAAGGATCGCTTTTAATACTATTTTATACTTATTATCTATACTATTTTTAATAGTATTTTTTAGTATACAATTATAGCGTTTTTAGTACTAGCTTTTATGTATAAATAGAGGTGTATGAGGCGTACAGCAAAAAGAAAGAGTTGCTAGTATCAGTAACGCTATACCGCAAAGTATATGTTAACGCCTGAGGCGCATATACCCCTATATATAATTCGGTATATGTGTCTATATGCCTTATAGGTATAAGGTATATATAGCTATATACCTTTATCCCCCCTAGTAACACCTGTCGCTAGCTATAGCTAAGTGCTATAGTATACCATAGATCTAGAGCCTTATATGCCTACGTGTAGGCATATAACGTAACGATAACAATAACGAATATCAGAACCCTTTTATACCCATACGACGAGATTATATATAGCGTGCGATTATCCCCTCCGGATAAACCAACACTAAGGCTTATAATCTATAGGAATACTTTAACTCTAAAATAATAATTTACTAAAGTTTCTATCTAGAGTTTCCTTAAAAGTTACTTTTAAGTGATTTTTTAAAAGCTAAGTAGTACTAATAAGCTTATAAGTCGCCTAAATTAGCTATTCTTAAACTTCTTACCTTTAAAAAGATTAACTATAAAAAAAATTAATAATTCTTAGCTAATACTACTAAAGAGGTTTAAGTAAAAGATATTATAGACTTTATAGAGAAAAGCCTTAAAGCTTATATAACCCTCTATAGTTTCTATACCTTAAAGGCTCGAGATTACTAATATAAGTATTCAAATTAAGCTTACTTAATAAATTAGATCTTTAAATATATAAGTAAAGTATTATAGTACTAGTATTACTATATAGAAGAGGATATAGTAGTATAAGTTATAAACCTCTATAACTACTTTAGTATTATAAATAATCTATACTTCTAAAATACTACTATAATATACTATAAAATACTCTAGTCCCCGAGACTTAAATACTTTACTATAAAAGTAATAACTAAGGCGTAATTTCAGAAATAGTAAGATACTATATATAAGGCTTAAGTAGTCACCTATACTCTATCTATTACTAGAATACTATAAGTTCATGATCTTATGATTTTACTAGTTTATTTACCTATTAAAGCTTATATATAAAACTATATACTTATAATCTATAGTTATTTAAACTTAATATTCCTAGATAAAATTATCTTAGCTATTATAAAAACTATTTAATACTTCCCTAAATCTCTCTAGTATAGTAAAATAGGCTATAGTATTTTCAATATCTTAACTAAAGCCCTTATAACTATTTTAAATACTCGAGGCAATAAGAGACGTTTCTAGAACTCTAATAAACCCCTATACCCTCTAAAGTATAGCTTAAGTTACTCTTTGGTGTACTATTACTATATATACCTTTAATTAACCTATAAGGGCTAGGTACCAAATACTTTAACTAAAGAAAAAATCAAGTAATTATTAGTTTTAGATTTAGACTTTTCAAAAAAAGTTCAAAGCCTTAAATAATAGTAACTATATAGCTAACTTTCTAGCTGAGTTAGTTATAATATAGTATAATAAGTATATTATAAAGAGAAGCTTTAATAATACCCCTTCTAAGACTCTTTTATCCTTAATTCAAGTACTTTAGTTTATATCTTCTAAGATATAAAGTACTTTATAATATTTTAAGGAACTCTAATAAGAGATTATATTTAGTATAGTATAAAACCTATACTAATTAAAAACTATAGAAATGCTAAGATATTTATTTAGACTATAAAAAATAAAGAAGTTAAATTATACCTCTATAATATTACTCTCTATACTGTTCTAGTAATAAACCTTATCTCTTTTTAGTAGTTATAAAAGTGAGGTTACTAGTAAGATACTAAGCTAAACTACCTATCTTAACTATAGAGGAGTAACTACTCTAAAATCATAGTAGTTAATATTTAATATAACTAGTAAGTTTTTAAATATCGCGTACTTCATAAGAGATTAACTACTTCAGCTATATAAATAATATAGTATAAGCTTTCTCCTAGATATTACTAGTACTAGTACTATACTATAGATACTATTCGAAAACCCCTGAAAAATAATAAATAGCTCTAGTACTAATACCTAGGGTATCCTAGTAGAGAACTTCTAAACTACCTTATCTCTACTATATAAAGTATTCGTATTACTAATAGCTATTTGAAGTATAATAGATATTAGTTTACTTAGGGGGTATATGAGGTATATAGTATTAGTAAAACTAAATGAAAAATTCACTATATAGAACACGAGAATACTTTATATACTACCCCCGGGGAATATATTACTTTTAACTTTTACCCCTATTACTAAAGCTATAATAACTATACTTCTATTTTAATATTCATAAACTAAGCTACTAATTACTCTTAGGATTTCTATTTTATTAACTATACTAGAGCTATAATTATAGGAGTATTTAAGGGTTTTATATTATTCTTTAAATACTAGTATAATATTAATATCAAGGTTTTCGAATATAATAATGAAGTCCCTAGGTATAAGAAGTTAAAGTTAGACTTTACCTCTTAAAATATATATTTTAAGTTATTTACTCTATATACCTAGAGTTAAAATAGAGGTATTAAATATATTAGAGCTATTATTAAAGCTTATATAAGAACTATAAGGTATAGTAGTAAACTACTTTATGATTTCTAGCCTAAAACTTTATAAACTACGGTATTTCTTTATAACTAAATACTAATATACTTTCTAGGCTAGCGAATACTATATAAGAAACTTTATAAAGCTACTTGAAAAGATAATACTATAAAGCTAGACTTAGTTTACTTTTATACTTATAGTTATAAATATTTTATTTTAACTATAAATATAAAGTTAAAACGTAACTAGCTAGTATACTTTAAGGGGTATATTTTTATTAGCTTTTTAGTTAGCTATATTTTAACTAACTAGTATTAAGTATAGAACTTGTTCTAAAATGAAATTATTATAATTTATAATATCTTTTTTAATAAAACACTTTTCTTTAATAGAAATTTAACTTTTCTATAAAATAACTTTAAATAATTTAATTCTAATAAAATTACTTAATAGTTATAAAAATAAATAATTATAGTAAAACTATTTAAAGTTAACTTAGTTACTTATTTAAGCTTAAGTAAAGAACCTAATAAAGTAGTTAATATAATAAGAAATAACTATAGTAGTTTGAGGTCTTGTATCTATATAGTAGTTACCTCTAAACTTTATAAAATATTTAAAACTACGAAGTTTATATTAATAACCTTTCTAGAGTTACCTATTATATTCTTCTATAATCTTATTTATATAGATAAGATTATAAAGAAATGAGGAGTTTAGATATTACTAGAAAAAGTTAAGTATAAAGAATAAATAAAATACTATATTATAGTAGAGAGGTTTTTATTTAAAACTACTTTTTTAGCTAGTACTTTTTAGTTATTTCAAGATATTCTAAAATATTCTTATTTATAGTTATAGAATTATATAAGTAGTTAACTAGAAAAAATCCTAGAAATTTAACTTTCTTGAAAATTCTAAGATATAAATATTAAAATTTTTCATAATAAACTTTAACTATAAGGCGAATTAGATATTAGAGAATACTTAAAATATAGGGGAGTAGAAACTCCTATTCTAAGAGTCTTATAATAGAAGCTATTACTATTACTTATATCTTACTTAGTAATACTTACTTATCTATATACTAAAGCGATAGTAGTAGCTAAAAAAGCTTATCTTAAGAGTTATATTAAATCTCGCTCCTAGAATAAAGTTAGTAAAGCTTTTATAAAAAGCTTAAAGATTTTAAAATACTACTAGGTTTATACCTATAAGTTTGATAAGTATAGGTACCTCCTAAAAATCAAAGCTCGCCTTATTATTTATAGAGATTAATAACTATAAAATAACTATAAAACCTATATAATAACCCTAGTAAATATATTATTTTAAACCTTTATAGTAATTACTAATTACTTTAATCTTAAACTACTCTAATATAACATAATTAACATGTTTATACGCGTAATACTTAATAAAATTATTTATATAGAGATACTACTAGGTTATTAAATACAAAACAAGATCTACTACTTAAACAAAGTACTATATAGCTTTTAGAGATCCCCTTTCCTCTAGTAATATTACTTAGAAGTAAGCCTTAAACGTTTTAGTTTTAAACCTACTACGGGAAAACCTTATTACTAGCTTAAAAAGCGTATTATCTTCTTCTTTTATATTAACAATTATATATTCTCTTTCCCCTCAAAAAATATATCTAAAGTACTTATATTATTAGTAGACCTCTAGAAGAAATATTACTTTAAGGGAAATAAGGATTTATAGTAATTTCTTAGTATTGAAATTATTCAAGATTACGTAGTGCGACAGCTATAGCTTTTATAAGTAATATATATCGAAAAGCTCCTTAAACGTTTTATAAAGTATATATAATATATCAAATAATTCGAAACCCCTCTAAAGCCTAATAAACTCCTCCTATAGTATAATCAAGCCTCTTACGTAGAAATTAAATACTACTAATAAAATATTAGCTTTATTAATTATACTACTATTATAATGAAACTAGATATTACCTATATAGTAAGCTGATTATTACGCTTTAACTAAAACCCTTTAAATAACTACTATATTAAAGCTGAATAAATAATATAATACTTTAGTAAAATAAAGAACTTCTACCTCGAGTTTAGCTATAAAGCTAGTAATCTATTTAATAGCTTTATTATTACTATAAATACTAGCTTTACGGATAATAGTAATAATCAAAAGAGTTCTCAAGTATATACTATATATCTCTTCAGAAGCCTAATAATATAGTATACTAATAAATAAGATACTATTACTACTTTAATAACTAAAATAAAACTTTTAATACTATCTTAAATTACTTAAGAAGCTATTTTTACTAGCTATTTTATTACTATACTTCGAATAAACCTCTTAATAAATATATTTAGTAAAAACAGGGTACATAAACTTCACCTAACTATCTAAATCCAGTATAATAACTAGTAAATAATATACCTAGTAATAGCTAAAATAGTTTAACTATATATAAAATTAAGGTATATAGATATCTATAACTACTAGCTATATCAAAGAACCTAGTAAAACTACTTCAAGATTAAATATATACCCTTAAGAGACCTCATAGCTAATAACTTTATAAAGTTTCTCTAAAGTTATTAGTTTAGTATTTTCGTTATTTAAATCAATATAACAGACCAGTTAAGACACCTAGAATTATAACAAGAAGAAAAACTTCAAGATATTAGGGGTACTAGAAGCCCTATACCTAAAATACCCCCTAGTAAATAAGAAGTACCTAAATAACCTAAAAATAATACTACTTTTCTTACTATAGGGGTAGAGGTTTAATAAAAGTAATAAGGTTATTTAGAGCATTTCTTATAAGATATAAATAAAGTATTAACAGTATTATTCGAAAAGCTAGCCTATAGGTAAAGCCCTCAAAGCTAGAAAAGTATATTAGGAATAACGTGTTTAAGTAGTAGAGTTTTCGCTAGAAGAACTCTCAGCCGCGGCGCCGTCTCTATAAACCTCGCCCTACTTTAACCAGACGAAATAGGACTACGCGCGTTATACTTAGCCACGTTTAGTTATACATAATACACACTAGATTTTACCCCCTAATTATATACAACAAATACCAGAACCCTTTTGCACCCGTACGACGAGATCACGTAATCACGTATAGCATGCGATTATCCCCTCCGGATAAACTAACATATATATTATCGAATATTAAGTAATAGAAATTATTTAGTAATTAAAATAAACCTAAATAAACTCTTAAATAGATTTAATACTATATTTATTCCATTTTATTTAATAGTAGAATAGATTATAGATTCCTACTTAAAATAAACCTTAGTTTCCTTATTTTATTTAAGAACAGTATTAATATAGTTTTAGTAGTAATAGTATATTTATAATAATATAATAAGATAAGTATAAGTAGAATATAGTAAATTACTAAGAAATTCTAAATTAAAGATAGAATATAACAATTATTATACTATATCAAAATAAATTGGCTAAATAGGAAGCTTGATGAAGTATCTTTAAAGTATTAGATTATTAATATACTAAATCTACTAAATATTATATTACATATTCCTAGAAGTATCTACTCAATATTCTATATTAACTTTACTAAGTAAATAGAAAATAGTTGATTACTATCCTAGTAATATATAAATATATATTTCTATTTTATACTAGTTTTCATTAGGGAAAATAGTAAAACTTAAGACAAATATAAAATTAAGGAAATAGTAGTAGTACGGAATCTTTGAAAATAAAAGTATAGCTATAATATATTAGTCAGAAAAAGAGGCTACAATACTTTAATATAGGAAGTTTTAGAAAGTGTCACTGATAATAAAGTTATCTTATAAGTTGAATTATAATATAAAGATATTAAACAGAATAATAATGTAATATTAATTTACTAATAATAAAACGCTCTTTAAACTATAAACTAAGTGATATGATAGATTCTAGAAAATATCTATAACTAGCTATATAATTAACCTTTTAAGTATTGAGTAAAAAAGCTAGATAAAAAATTAGTATTATCTTATTTTAACTCTTTTTCCTAGTATTCCTCCTTTCTTATGTTATTATTCTATTCTTCTTCTTTTTTATATCAGAATTAGTAATAAGTAATACTTATTCGTAAGTAAAGTATTATTAATACTAGTAAAAAATAGTAATTATATAGTAGTAGTAAATAGGTAAGCTAGTATTAATAAAGCTAAAGATCTAGTTACAGTATTAGTAAGGTATAATATAATTATTTAGTTACTTTTACTCTATACCTAGAATATTATCTAAAGTCTTTACCCTATATATAGATTTAACTATAGATTTTACCTAATAATAGCATTTATACTAATACTAGCTTATAACTAGTTAAAATAGTAATGAAATTACTTATTATTATAGATAGTTATATCCCTAATTCTAATATTTAACTTTATAGTAGTAGAAAACCTTATAATAATAGTTTATATAGGGAGAACTTTATTAAGACTAAGACTAAATATATAAAGCTAAAAATAACTACTAAGATTATAGAGTTAAGAAGTTTTATAAACTAATTAAAAATAGAATAAAATAGAATACTTATAGAAACTAAGTATTCTATAATCTATTACTTTTGTATATCTTTTCTAATAAAACTAAACTTTCATCGAAATCTATATAACTATTTATAGAAAAATAAAGATAGAATAAATATAAAGATATCTAATTATAACTATTATAACTAAAGCTATTACTTTATGAAAATAAACTTTAATAAAATTATCCTAAGTATTATAATTAATAAGTAATATATACATATTTAAAAGAAANCGATTAATAAGTAACTTATAGATATTTAAAAGAAGATTATCTAGTTAACCTATAACTTACTATACTAAGCTAATAATATTAGGGATTAGGTATTAATTAAATAATAGTTAATATTAATATACTATAATAATACTAGTTATTAAATATTCTTGAGTATTATAATAATATAATTATAGAAATTTTAAAAGCTATCTAGCTATACTAAGAATATTTATATCTATAGAAATATTATTTATAAGTTAATTATAATTAATTAATATATTAAAATTATTTATTAATAAGAATAAGCTAAGTTTTACTATACTTATATAGAGATTATAAATTAGTTTATATTAGTAGTAGAGAACTTTTATACTAGTAGTATAAAGTCTTGTCTTAAGGGTAGGTAAAGCTTAGTAAAGATATTAAGGTTATGGATATTAAAGTTATAATAAATATTCGAATAGAATGCTTATAGTTAGTAGTAATTAAATATCTTGAGATGTTCGAATTATTTATTAATAGCTATAAAAGTATAAGGGTATAAGGGTATGAAAGTATAAAAGTATAAGGTTATTACGGAAGGAGTTATTAGTTATTAGTTATTTCTGAAAAGGTTAATATAGGGTAGGTATACTAGCTACTATAACTATAAAGGGTTTAGTCCCGTATTAACTAAAAGCTAGCTATAGTAGTTAGTAGGGGGAGTAGGAAAGCTGAAGTTATACTTTAGGGGGTAATATATCTACTACTAGTCGTAATAGAGAGCGAGCTATCGGCTTTTCTTATAATATAATTATTAGAATATATTGGAATATTTTATTATAGGGAAATTAGTATAAAAAGAATAAGAGAAGAGAGAAGCAGAAACTTACTATTATTTATATAATATTACTAGAGCTAGTAACAATTTCTTTAGGGGTAGAAATAGGGGTAAGTATGAGAATATTTTTTGTATAAGAAGAGGGGATAGTAAATATAGTAATAATATAAGTTAAGGTTATTTATTAGGAATAATAGAGGTATTTTTTATAGTATGAAATTATAGTAGAAAACTCTAGTAAAAAGATAGGAGTATAGTAGTTTTTAGTAGGACTTCTCTTATGAGTAGTAAAGATTATAGAAGTAATAATATAATTACGAATTATAATTAAATAGTTAACTTGATAGTTAGTAATATATAACTTAGAATTAGTAGTAAATAAATAAGAGTTTTACTAATATTTACTTTTTAATTCTAGATACTGTTAATAAGATTAGTTATAACTTAGTATATAGGTCTAGGGGAAGATACTTTTATTATATTTAGAGTAATAGTTAAAATAAATAGAAATAACTATATTAGGGGACTACTTTCTATTATTATCGGAATTACTTTCGATAATATAGTTATTATGGATATAAGTAGTAAACTTAGAAAGGGTATAATAGTAAGAAGGATTATTATTAGGGGTCTTGAACTAGTAATAGTAGAAGTTAATATAATAATAAAAAGAATCTAAAACAGAAGTAAAAATTAAAGAAATAGCAATATAGTAGTATTATAATACGTATAGAATAGGAAGTTGTGTATTTCTAGAAAAAGGAAAATAGGGCTATAAAAAAAGAAAACATTCTTATAGATTAGTAGAAAGAAGAATATAGTATAAAATTACTTAAAGTAAATATAGTATAAGTTCTCTTATTAGTAAGACAATTTGATTTTAGTAATATCTAAATTATCTTATTAGTAAAACTATTTAATATTAATAGTACTTAGGGGAAATATTTTAGATAGATGTTTCTAATTAGTTAGGCTAACTTAAATACCTAGAAGTTACTAGTATATTATTAAAATATTGAATAATAAGTATTACTATAATATTAAAGTAGAAATATAATAGAGAGTATATTATAAACCTAAGCCTTAAAGTTTATATAAGATATTACTATTAGGGTTTTATATAACTATTATTCCTATAACCTAGTAAAATGTTTTCACTTTAAATATAAACTCTTAAGGTTAATTATAACTCTATTCAAGTACTACTAAAATATCTCTTATAACTAGCTTCTTGTACAATCCTTTTTTTATATAAACTTTAAATATAGAATTTATGATTATATTTTCTATTATAAAAAACTTTACTAATCTATAATCCCGCTTAATATAGTGGTTTAACGTCTATCTGGCTTTTACTGTTTTACAGCAGGAGTAGTAGGTTCGAATCCTATAACAAGTAACCGTAATTAGCATTCCTGCCTATTGGGTAAACTATATAGTAATTACTACTAACAATTAGCTCTTACTAATAACTATCAATATTAGATAGCTAATAACTATTAATATTACTAGCTAGTAATAAGTACTAGTAACAGGTAGTATTAGTATTACGTAATTATAACTCTATAATAAGTAACTACGACGGATATAGGTATATATATACCTTCTATTTATCAGCTATTGCTTTTAATTAACCGTATTACTACTACTTATAGATTCTTCTATTTGAATAGTTCCTTAGCCCTAGTATTAAAAGGTTTATAAAGTAAGAGCTGACTACTAGGTATAGCTTTCTTTAAAGGGTTCGCGAGAAGTATATAACTTTAAATAGATCAAAGACTTTTAATACAACCTTACTAATCTACAATTTAATAAGAGTAGAAAGTTTAACTACTAATTAATATTCATTTATCTAATAAAATACAATTGTATATTATATATAATCTCAGTATATAAATATAGAAAAGTTCTATTCTTTATAACTATTATTATCATTATATTATATAGCTATACCTACTTCACAAAGTAGTTCAATATTTAGCTAGCTTTTGCTATTACAGTACAAATAGTAGATTCGAATCCTATAGCGGGTAAGCGCGACTAGCAGCTAAATACTTTCTAATTATATAAACTGATTATAATATCTATTACTAGTAGTTAGTTCTTACTAATAGCTATTAATAGCTAGTAACTATTAATAGCTACTAATAAGTACTATTAGTTAGTAAGTATTAGTATTATATAACTATAATGCTCTACTAAATAACTTTAATAAATATAAGCCTAGATATACTTCCTTTTTATAGCTATTATATTTTACTAACTATATTTACTACTTAAGATTTCCTCTATTTCAATAGTTCCTTAGTATTAGTAGTATTTATAAAGTATATAAACTAAGAGCTAACTACTTAGTATAGTTTTTTTTAAAGGATTCCTGAGAAGTATATAACTTTAAATAGATCAAAGACTTTTAATATAACTAAAATATTATATAGCAATGTATATAACTATATAAAACTCTAGATCTATAATATAGAAGTTATTTACTATTAACTATAGTACTAAACTACAATTAATAATAGATATTACTAGTAAAGTATAGAGATAAAAAGCTATATATACTATATATATATAGAAGTATTTAGCTATATATACTATATATATATATATATATATATATATATACTATACATAATACTATATACTATATAGTATGGCATTACTTATAATATAATTTAGTAACTTCTTAATTATAGAAGCTTTATATATTTTTATCAGTAACGCTATACCACATAGCATACGCTACCGCGTATAGTAAATATACTTCCGCACGTATGTAGTATATATATCTATATACCTCTACGCATATATAATATATATAGCTATATACCCCTATAACTTACTAGTAGTACCTATTACTAGCTATAACCTAGTATTATAATAGTTAATTAATACCTACTATACTATAGATCTAGAACTTTATATAGCTATTCTTATAACTATATAAAAGAGTAATAATAATAACGAATACTAGAACGTTTTTATACCTATATAATAGAAATATATATAATATATAACTCTCCTTACTAGATAAGCTAATACTAATTACTAGTTAACTAATCTATTACTACTATACTATGAATTAATAAATTCTTTTATACTAGAGACAAATGATTATAAATCCTTTACTTAAAATCTATATAAAATAAAAGATTATAAATATTAACTTAGATACTTTAGAAATATTTCCCCTTACTTAGATTACTTACTAGAACTTCTAAATTATATACTAACTTTTTTATTAAACCTTTTATTAAGGAGTTAATTATATAGCCTTAAGATAGCTTAGCTAAATATACTCTATAAACTATTAAAGAAATAAATTTAAATAATACTTTTTAGTGCTTACTAAAGAATATTTAGTAAATATGATAACTCCTTTGGAGTATTACTAGATTTTGATAATGTAAAAAATATATAATATCCTATACTTCTTATACTTAAGAAACCTATATAATATTTTAAAAACCCCTATCCTCTTTTAAAAACTTTCCCTTTTTTAAAAACTTTTTACTTTTCTTATTAATGTATTAGAATTATACCCTAAATTAATTATAGATTAAGACCTATTATAGTAATTGTTTAAGTAACCCTAAGTAGTAACTACTCAGTCCTAGAGAAGCTTAAACTATATATTAATGTAGATCTATCTAGTAAACCTTTTAAGATTAATTATAGTAGTTTTATAGAAATAAATACTGAAGATATTATTATTTATATAGTATTCTATATCTACTAATATAATTTCCTCCCGCTTAACGTAGTAGTTTAACGTCTAGCTAGCTTTTACTATTATAGTAAGAGTAATAGGTTCAAATCCTATGGCAGGTAAGCGTAACTAGTAGGTACATATATACTTTCAGATTATATAAACGATATAGTAACTACTACTAGCTATTAGCGCCTACTAATAGCTATTAATAACTAGTAATTATTAATAGCTAGTAACAAGTAATAATAGCTAGCTTAGTATCTAGTATTATATAATTATAATCCTTAAAGAATAACTATAATAGATAAGCTTATACTTTCCCTATTTATTACTTATTATATTAACTAACTATATCTTACTACTTATAGTTTTCTCTGTTTAATAGTTCCTTAGAACTAGTAATATCTAGAAGGTAGATAAGTTAAGAGCTAATAACTAGGTATAACTTCTTTTAAAGGGTTCCGGAGAAGTATATAACTTTAAATAGATCAGAGACCTTCAATATAACCAATTAACTAATATAATTTCCTAAAAGTCTATAACTATAAACTTTTTAATAACTTTAAAATAAACTTTAATAAATACTTTATAGAAGTATAATAGCTTGTCTATATATAAAATCTGCTACTTTCAAGAATACTTTATTAACTATAGAGTAAAGAATAATATAAAAAGAGAGAAGATCTATACTATATTATACTACCTTACCTAATATAGATTTTTCAAATATTAGACTTTTGTAAAACTTAATAATATAAAGAAATATATCTCAAGCCTTAAATCTAACCTTACATACTACCCTAAATAAATTAATAACCTCTTCAAAATAAACAAAAGATTAAAATTACCCCTCTAGACTACTAAACTTAAAATTAAAATGGTAATACTTATAATAGAAACCTAACTAATATCTAAAGACTTTATATAAAATACCTAGCTTCTACTATTACTTATATATAATATATAACTTCTACTATTATTAGCGGGACTACTAATCTCTAAGTTATATACTATAAAGCTTTCTTATTAGTAGGAGATATACTAAAGTAATAGTAATATATAATACCTTTAATAACCTAAATATCCCTTATAATTCTCTTCTACTTCCCTATTCAAATATTTATCTATTAAATATACTATAAACTTTATAAAGTTATATAATAAAAGTATAAAGTATAGTAGAAACCTCTATAATATTCTTAGGACTAAAGTCTATATCTTCTATAACTATTACTTTAAACTTAATATCCTATACTATATATAAATAAGAGTTTTCTCTATTATATTAAAAGATTAAGCCTTTAAGTTCTTCTTTGAATATTTTATATACCTTAGTTAATACTTATAGTTTAACTAAATAACTATATATACTTAAGAATATTTCGAAAATAATAAAATCTACTAGGCTTATTTCTCTAATTAGTAAAATACTATTCTTAGGAATATAGTAACTAAGAATTTTAATTAGAATAGAAAAGGGATATTCGAGATATTTATTATACAACTTATATACTTCTAGAAACTATTTAAAATTAACTAGTATACTAATAAAACTTTCTATAACTAACTTATAGATATATATTATAGTATATTAGAATACTAATTAATACTCATTAGTTCTGTAGTAGATTCCTAGAAATTTTATAACTAGTTATACTTAACTATAAATAATACTTTGATATTTTAAAAGTTATAATATTTTTAGAATAATAGAAATAATAATAATATACCTAAGAAATTGTTTAGATTAATTATATATATATTATAGTTTATAGTAATCTTTAAAGTTATAGTTATACGTATAATTATTCCTTACTATCCTAGAATAAATATTACTTTCCTCTAGTTTCTATATATATTTATTAAGTTACTTGTACTCTATACCTAGAATAGTATCTAAGCTCTTTACTCTATATATAGATTTAACTATAAACTTTACCTAATAATAGTATTTATACTAATACTAGTTTATAACTAGTTAAAATAGTAATGAAATTATTTATTATTATAGATAATTATATTCTTAATTCTAATATTTAATTTTATAGTAATAGAAGATTTTATAGTAATAGTCTTGTTAGAGGCTAGCTACGAGAGGTACTTTAGTAATACTTTAATAATATTATAATGAATTTGAAGAGTTTATACCTAGGGTAAAAACTCTTTACTAGACTATAGGGATAGTAGTTGTGTGGAGCCTTAATAGTAATATCTTATATAAGCTTTAAGGTTTGGGTTTGTGATATGCCTCTTATTACCCCGCTGTTTTGTTATTATAGTAATATATAATATCTATAGCTTTATAGTATAACTATAACTTTTAATTACTTAAATTAGCTTAATTAGTAAGAGAAATCTACTTAAGATAATTTTTTTAGGTATTACTAATATTAGATAGTTTTACTAATAAGAAAATTCGTGCTACTTTTACCTTAGGTAATCCCGTACTATATTCTTTCCTCTAACTATTTATAAGAAGCTCCCTTCTTTCGTTCTATACATAGCCTTATTTTCTTTCTTCTAGTATTATATAATTCCTATCCTATGCTTATGCTAGTACTATTAAATCGCTACTTTTTTGCCTTTTTCCCCTTTTCGCATTTCGTTTATTACTATATTAACTACTACTACTACTAGATTTAGCTTTTTTAATAATAATCCTTCCCGCTACTATACCCTTTCTAAGCTTATTACTTATACCTATAATAGTTATATTATCTAGGGTAATTCTAATAATAATAATAATTAACCTTTTGTGATAATTATTGATACCTACTTTAATTATTATTTAAA
>RYZW01000689.1:0-26265 GCA_004367215.1 Colletotrichum trifolii
AAGGTATAAAGGTATAAAGGTATAAAGGCGTGAGGTTATTATAGAAGGAGTTATTAGTTATTTATTATCGAAAAGGTTAATATAGGGCAAGTATATTAGCTACTATAGCTATAAGGGGTTTAGCCCCGGATTAATTAGGGGCTAGCTATAGTAATTAGTAGGGGGGGTAGGAAAGCTGAAATTATATTTTAGGGGGTAATATATCTACTAATAGTCGTAGTAGAGAGCGAGCTATCGGCCCCTCCCCTTATTAAATACTATAAATTAAAAGGTTTTTCTATTTTTTTATTTATCATTTAAATACTACTAATATTTGAAAGATTAAATTATAAACAAAATACCCATATAGTTTCAAGAATTACCTATACTTTCTAGAAAACTATAGGTATATTAAATATACTATTACTAGTTTATAGACTAAATTTCTTAATATTTAGATATTAGTTACTATTTAAAATAGTATTATAAATAAAATAAATAATTCTAAACTCTATATTTTATAATAAAAACTAGCTAAAAAAGGATAGCTAAACTCTAAAACATATACTGATAAAGTTAAAAAAGCTTTTTTAGATACTTTAAAAGCTAAATTAGCTTCCTTAAATAGTAAGTCTAGTAATAACTACTACTTTTCTAACTTAATATACATAGGTATTAATCCTACTCTCCTTAAACAATTAATAAAACTTCCCCTAAAAATCTTTTTATTTATTTATCTTCTTTATATATTTTTGAAAAATATAGTTTTTAATAGTTATTAAGTAATCTATATTACTTATTTAATAGAATTCTTTGAGAAAAGATTATTTAAGTTTAGTAAAAGAATAGATTTAATTTAATATAGTTCAGCTAACTTTCTTATAATTAGCAAAAGTAAAAGGGTTTTTAAAAGAATCCTTAATAGTCTAAATAAGAAAAATATACTTAATTTAATATTGGATAATATTACTTATATTAAAACTTCTATATTGATATTATTTTAGAGACTCTATATTTTAATAAACCTAAAATCTAATATATAAGACTAGACTATATTCTTAAGTTTAGTTTAATTAAGTATTCTATTATTATAGAATAGTTACTTGAAAATATAATTTCTTTTTCTTTAAATATAAGTTATTTCGAACTATTTTATAGTTTATTTAAATATTTCTAGTATTATCTTAGAATCACTAAATATTCTAGTTTCTTAATTATGTTTTAAAATAGTTCTCTTAGAGCTAAAATTTAATAATATTTATATATAATACTTTTAAGTAAGATATTTAAGATAGATTACTTTTAAGTATTTAGTTTTTAATATTTAGAGGGAAAAACTTATAAGACTAAAGTAATTAGACTACTTTCATTATATAATAGCTTATTCTTAATAGGTTATTTCTAGATAAAATTTAGACTTATATCTAGTTTACCTATTGTATTATATTACTTAGGATTTACTTAACTTCTTTAGGGTATATATAGATAACTCTTAAATATTTATTATTAAATATAAACTTTCAAGTTTGCTTTTTTTATTTATACTGTTTACTAAAACCTATAATTTAGTCTTTTAAATATTAATAACATTTAAAAAATAGGAACGAAAATAGAGAACTCTTTTAGTTTATAAAACTTAATATAATATTATATACATATTACTAGTAATAAATAGACAAACTAGTTATTAAAAATAAGTAATAGAATAAAAGATTCATCTTAAGCTATTTCTTTCTTATACTAAAGAGCTAGTTAAAATAAATAAGTATACTTGAAAAGAGCTAATTACTAAGAAGATAAAAATATACGAAATTATAAAACTACTATTCAAATTATAAGTAGAGTTAATTTAAATAGTAGTTATATTATATAATGTATTTCTAAATATTTAAAATTATTAGAAATTATTATATAAAATCAAAGAAACCTAGTATGAATAGTATTTTTATTAATAAATACTATAGTATACTCTAGGGTTTTATTAAGATTTATAATTTTACTAAAAATAGATTTATATTTATAGTTATCAAGTATACTTACTTAAGAAACACTATAAATAAGGTATTTTAAAAAGGTTATTTAAAGTTAAACTAAGAAGATATAGTAGATACTTAGTACACTACATTCTAAATACCTATTACTTTTATAAAATCTAAATTTCTACTTTTTAAAACATTATTATTACTTAAAATATTAAATTTAATAGGACGAGAGTTTACTTGAAATAAGACTTATATAAAATACTTATAAAAGAAATTATACAACTACTACTTAAGTTGATTACTAAAAAGGAAAAAAAACTTTATTCTTAAAATACTTAGAAATTTTAGAATAATAAGAATACTTAATAGAGAGACTTCTTTTCTATTAGTTATTCTATTAGTACTAGAAGTAACTTAAAATATTAAACTAAACTAAAAATTAGTCTCGAAAATTAAAAAGAGAAGTTTGATTATACCTAAACTAATACTTAAACTAATAAGACTAGTCTGGGTTCCTGATTAATAATAATTAGATATAATAATCTTAAATGAAAATTAGAATTTAGGAAATATATTAATAACTAGAAACCTAGATAATATATTTAAAATAAAGAATCTAACTAGTGAAGAGGGGATATTTACTTTAATTAAGTATAGAAATTATTATCTTAGAACCCCTATTTAGTTGATTCAGGGAAAACTAAAATATAATTCTAGATTTTAATTAACTAGAATAAGATTTTTAACTACTTTAAAACCTAGCTAACAATATAGGAATAAATGATAATAGTAAGTTAAACTAGGCTTTACTATTAATAATGATATAGTACTTTGAAAAAAGGATAATAGTAGTATTTTAAACCTCTTAAAATATAAATAAGATAGTTTTACTAGTATTCATTTACCTAATTAATAGTAAGGGTTAGATGAAAATGATGTTAATTTTTTAATACTACACCTTATTATTTCAAAAAAAAGTATTAAAGAAGAAAGATTTTTCTACTAAAATTCGAATATATTTTAATTAACTAGTTATCCTACTAAAACCCTAGAGAAATATTACTAACCTACTAGAACTACTATGAAAATTCTTTAGTAATATAATAGGGGTTTAAATTATAAAATTAAAAGAGAAAACTACTTAGTAAGAAATAGATTACTAAGATACTAAAATTAGGTCTATTCTTCTTAAATAAATTTTTACTTATAAGATAAATATAGATAGCTTTTTAAGATAGTATAAAATAAGGATTTATATATATAGGAGTATGTAACTAATTTATCTATCATAAACTATATATATAGTAATACTAGTTACCCGAACCTTTGAGGAGGTAACTATAATAATTATAGTATAGTTTAACTTCAAAGTTTTATAATTCCATATTATTAATATATTTCTGAATATTATAAGAAACCCTAATAGACTTCTAATAATAATCCAATTCCTAAATAGATTTAAAGTTATAAGGTATTATATAGAACTCGAATATATTTTCTATAAGTTTCAAAAAATACTTTTTTTAGTATAAAGTCTTCAATACTATACTTAGACTATTAAGTTTCTAGCTATACTTGGAAAAACCTTATTTATTTAGAAATAAGAGTTGAAGTATTATTAAAATATTAAGCTGTAGGTGTTTACCCTATAGTAGTACTCGACTTACCGTTGAATATTCTCTGGAATATTCTACCTCGTTCTTTTTACAGGGTACTTACTAGTAATTAACTTTGGATTCGTAATTACTTACGCAAGCCTGTATTACTCGAATATTCTAATAATTACTAATTAGAGTATTCTAGAACTAAGCATAGTACTATAAAAGAAAGCTTCGATACCCTCTTTTAGTATATATTTAAATGAACCAAGTATAATATTCTGTTACTAAATATAACTATTATTCACTCTTTTATTCTATTTTCTCTTCCCTTGAGAATATCTAGTAAATATACCTTTAACGTAAGGTATCACTTTACTAGATGTAGGCTATTGTAAAGATATACCCTATAGCCTGTATAGAGAGCCGGGATAGCTAGGATCGGACTACTATATAGATACAGATTACGTAATATAGTAACCTGAAACTACTATAGGATAAGAAGCCTCTTATACCTATTACTAGTTAACCTACTAAAATTTACTAGATATAGGCTATATGTCTATTCACCTTTCAAGAAAAGGTTTTTATTCTTATCTATAAATAAGTTATTTTTAAAATTATATTGATTAAAGTTAGTATAAAGAACTAGAGAAAGATATTCTTTAACTATAAAAAATATGTTTTCTTTATATAAATAACTTTTATAATCTTTTCTCAATATATAATTTAGAGAAGGAATTTGTATAGAAAAAGTAGACTTTTTAAGAATATTCTTATTATTACTTTCTATAAAACTATTAGGACGAGTTATAGAATAACTACTTAGTTCCTTAATAAAATAAGGAACTAAGTTATTACTATTTATAGCTTTATTAGGAAGAAGAAGTAAATTAGTATTTTTAGTAGGTATTCTACTAGACTTAACTTTAACTAGATTTATAGAAGATTTAGAATTAAGTTAGTTAGACCTATTCTCTATACTAAATTAACTAGGCTTAGTAGAAATAGATATTAAAGGAATAGTATTATGAAAAATAATGAAATCTTCTTTAAGTTAAGAATTAAACTAGTTCTCTAAAACTATAATATCTCTAAACTATATAATATTTTGAGATTAGAAATCCTAAATTAAATCAATCTCAAAGCTATAGGTAATTAGAGTACTTTTCTTAGCTTTAAAATCTAACTTCTTTAAATACTTATATTTAATCTTATAGTAATAGAGACTTCCCTATATTTTTATATTATAGATAAAAGGCTTTTTTTATTCTTTAACTTATAAGGAGTTTTGAAGTTAATAGAAGAATATAGTATTCTATTATATAGATATATAGAAACTATAATAGCTAAATTCTAAAGGTAAAATAGAAAACTAGAGTTATAGAGAAAGGTTCTAGCTTTATGAATAATAGTTCTAATAGCTTTCTTAATTAACCTATTTAGTTTATATATATATGGTAGTTTTATCTTATAAATAATACTATTATTAAGACACATAATCTTTATTCTATTATTTGAGAATTCAGAGCTACTATTAGTATTAACTTCTTTAATTCTCTTATTATTATTATTATTATTATTATTAGTTATACTAATGAACTCTTTAAAGGCTAAAGTAATCTTTTTAGAACTTTTAGTTTTTAATAACTTTCCCTAGATAAATCAACTATACTTATTTATAAATAAGATAAAGTATTTATAGTAATTATAAGTTTCAAGAGTGATAGGTCTATATAAATCTGAACTAATATAATCAATATATTTAAATTTCTTTAAAGTATTTGAATCTTTATTTACTTTATTAGTAAACTTGTTTTTTAAAAAAGTTTTACAAATAGGTAGTTTTTTACTTTTACTATATTGATAACTAATATTATTAATAGTATTTTTAATTAACTTAATAATATTACTAGTATAACCTATTAGATTATACTAGAGTTTCAAGTTAACAATATTCTTATTAATAGTTGAAAGAACTAAGTCTTTATTACTATTAATAGGAATACGGAACTTATATAGGTTTTTAACTTTAGTTCTAATATGTAACAATCTATTTCTTTTAATATTAAAGAATAGAGGTTTATTAAAGAAGATAGAAAAAATCCTAATAGAATTAAGTTTAGATTTACTTAATAGATTAATACTTAACTATAGTATGAAATAGATGTTACTTAAAAGATACTTAACTTAATTAAGAGTGATTTTAAGTTACTTTTTAGAGTTAGGATAATCTTTTTAGTATTTCCCTATTTAATAGGTTTCGAAACTCTTATTTTATTAGATAAAAAAGTATAATCTTTAATTATATGAATAGTAGCCTTAGTATTAATATAAAAAGAAATTGTTTTAGTTTTGTTTTTAAAACTCCCAGTTTCTTGAATCTTTTTAGAAATCAAAGAATATTTTCAAACTTGATACTTTCTTCTTTATGTTCTTCTTTATCAGAAGAATCAAGTTATATAAGATCTTCAGAGATCTTTTTAATTAGAGTATCCAAAAGAGTAATACTAACTTCTTCTAAGGAAGTCTTATCCTTTTTCTTTTTCTTTAAAGTAGAAAAAAAGTCTTTTTTAGATTTTATCTAATTAAGAGATTTTTCAAGATATAAACTAAAATAGTTTTCTTTAGTAAAATTAGTTTTCCTATAATAACTATAGAAAATACTTTTCTATTTCTTTAAAAGTTTCTTAGTTTTTAGTTAACGTTTAGAAATTTTAGTTAAGTTTTGGAACTTTTTCTTCATAGTAAAATTAAATGAAAAAGTATTATTCTTTCTTCAGAACTTATCCAAATAATTAGAGAATAGAAAATTTAATTTATATAAAGATATAACGAATAGACTATATAGTATACCTAGTAATTAGCTAGCTAGGTATTAGAACAGTTATTAGTAGAAGGATTATAACTTAGATCTTTTGAGTAATAGTCTATATAGTAATATAAACTTTATTTATATATCCGAATTTTTCCTAGTTAAAACCTTTAGCTATACTTTTATAATTCTATTACTTTTACTTAATCTTTTAAATAACTAGTATAAGTAGAAATATTAAATAGTAAGTGATATTATAGAGAGTAGCTACCCTATAGGTATAGACCTAATATAAGCCTTAATAAACTTTAATAATTAGTACTTAGTTTAGTAGAAACATATAGTAAGATTACTACTATTATACTATATTATTACTAAGGATTAAGTAAGTAAAATAATAATAATAATAGGATAGTTACTTTAGGGGACAATAACCCTAAAAAAAGATATTTCTTATATATTACTTAAGACAATTTAAAGCCTAGTATTAATATAAACTTTTATTAATAGTATATTAAAAGTATTAAGAGGGGGTAATTATTAGAAAATATTATATAAAATATATCCTGTAAGAGGGAATATTTACTTCTTAATATAAGAAGAAGAAATAAAGTAACCTCTATTATATTTTTGAGGGCTAAGTAGTTACTAGGTTTTTAGCGACTAATACCTAGATTCGACGAGTAATCCTAAGTATTATTATAGCTACTATTTTTACTTGAGTTAAACCTAGTAAGTATTATAAATAGAATACTTAAAACTATGTAGTCTTAAATAGTAATATATTAATAGTAAATATAAAAATAATAGGAAGTTTATAAAGAATAGATTATAGTATTTATCTAATAACTAGCTAAGTAATTAGTAGTAATTAGATTATTTAAAGATTAGGAAAAGCTATTTTTATATAACTATAAAATAATAGAAGAGGAATTTATAGTTAAATAAATTAATGACTAGATTACTACTATTAAGAATAGCTGCTAGATCTAAGTAGGTAATATAGTGAATTAATAAATCTAATAAGTATTTATAAAACTATTACTTTAATTCTAGATAGAGTAGAGAAATAATAAAGTTAGTCTAGAAGATAAACCTATTTAAGCTAACTTTATTACATTTATTCGCTAATAATATATTAATTTAGAAATATAGGAAAAGTTACATAAATAGAAGTTTAAAAAGATATAATAAGGAGAATATTAGTTACTTATATAGTATTATACTAAGTAGTGAATACTATACCAGAATTTAGGTATATTTAGATTTAATTAGAATAAAGAAGAAGTATTTATCTACTTCTATTACCTATACCTTAGCTTAAAAAGGGAGATAAAGAAACTTAATATTTTTATCTTAAAAGTTAAGAATATTATAATAGAAGCTAAAAAACTATAGGAACTCTAATAGTATTATACTAGTAAACTAATACGAGATAGGAAATATAAGCGAATTTATATAAGCTTATAACTATTCTAGCTATTATTATTTCTTAAAGGGGTAAGGTAAATAAGTTTATTAACTCTATTAATGCTAAGTAGATAATAATAAAATACTAGTAAATTAGGTAATATTATACTTACTCTAAGCTAAAAGAATATAGATTTATTAGTTATACTATAGATTATAGAAATATGTTCTTTATATAGTAAGATAAAATATAGAGCTATAAATTATAAGTCTAAAATAAATATAAAATTAATACTAATAGCTAGTTGAAGGTAGAGTATTATAAACTTTTATATTTTAGTTTAAGCTATTAATGTTAATTTTATATTAAAGAGATCTAGAGAAATAAATAAGTATAGAAATAGAACCAATAGTTTTTATATTAGCTAAAAGGTTAGTTTCTATAGGGAAAATATTTAACAGTTCAATAATTATTCTCCAGGGTACTAAGGAGAGGGAAATAATAATCGATATAGATTTATATTTATAAGTAAACCTTATTAGTAAATAGGTAGTAATATTACTAGGACTAGTCTTAGCTAAAGTAAATATATTTATTTAGAGGGATTCAATAGTTTAGTATTAGAACTAGGGAAGTATTATTAGTTAATATTTTTTCTCATAGATTTTAATAGTTATTTATAGAACTATACTGATTATTTACTAGTATTTACTAGTTAGAAAGATATATAGATTTCTTATTCAGATAGGATTTTATAAGCTAAGAAAGTATTATAATAAATACCTAGATAAATACCTAGTATTATAAATAGATATCTATTACTAAACTAGAAGTATTTATTTAAGAAATTATTTAAGAATAATAGGATTACCTATATATTATATATTAATAAATTAAATAATAACCTTAAAGCTTATATAGAGGCTTTTAGGAAAATAGATAGAATTATTATAATTATAAATATCTTAGAGAACTTATAAGTAAATAAGGAGTATTTAATAAAGTTATAGTAAAGTTAGTTCTAGTTTTGAAAAATATTAAATGTATTATTAACTTAGAATTAAGTAAGAAATTACTTTATAAATTTATATATCTATTAAATAAGTAGTAATAAGAAGAATTAAAAGTATATATCGCGGAAAGCTTCGCGAATAGATATATATATTCATTTTTAAATGAAATAAGTATACTAATCTTTTTTATTCTAAAAGAAAATAATTTTCGATACCTATATATTACCTATGGAGGTTTTAATAAAATTACAATTAAGAATTAATATTTATTACTATTTATTAGTAAGTTTCTAAATATATTCTACGGAGTAATAAAGATTAATTTTAAAAATACTTATTATTATATTAGGATTTAATTAAAAGATTACTAGAAGATAGTATTTAGGATATAGTATAACTACTACGAATATATAGTAATACTATTTAATTTTACTAATATACTAGTTACTTTTTAGGCGTATATTAATTATATATTTACTAGCTTAATTAATATATATTATATAGTATAGATAGATATTATTATAATATATATAATAAGTACTAGAAATAATTATACTAAAAATATTATTATAAATACTCATTAAGCTATATAAAGTATATCTTTTTACTAAGCTTTCTAAATATAAATTTTATATAAAAAAGATAAATTTCTTAAAATATATAATTATTTAGGAAAGTATTAAAATAGACCTAGTAAAAGTCTAGGCTATTACTAAGTAGAAACTACTAGAAATATTCAAGGAATTTTAAGTATTCTTAGGTTTCTATGATTTTTATTTTAAATTCATTATTAATTATTTAGGGGTAATAGTACTATTTATAATATCTCTTAAAAAGGGGATAGAGAAAAAGGTTTTCTTATAATAAGAAGATATAAAATCTATACTTTTAATACTATAGAATATCTTTTATTTAGTAACTATTTACTAGTATTAGGATTTTATTAGAGAAATTAGAAAAGAGATAGATATATTATAATCAGTAATTTTAGATATCTTATTATAAAAAGTAGAAGACTAGTAATAATTAGTTATTTATTATTTAAAGAAGTTTAGTAAAGTAGAATAGAGATAGGGAATAGGTTAATAAAAGCTTTTAATTATTATTAAAAGCTTTAATTACTAAGGATACTATTTAATAGGATTTTTAAAGAAATTTATAGTTTTAATAGATTATTAGGTTCTAATAAGTATTATAATAGTATTAATATAGAATACTTAGGGAAAGTTTACTTACTAGATCTATAGANGTAAAAAGTAAGTCTCTATAAGTTATAAGACTTCAACTTAGTAGGTTAACTAGTAGTAGCTATAAGAAAGCTTTTATCCTACAATAGCCTAAGGCTACTATATCATATAATCTATATATATATATTAATCCGATCCTAGCTATCCCAGCTATCCGTATAGGCTATAAGGCATATCCTTATACTTTTTATTAAGTATTTTTATTATTCTAAAATCTTTAAGTATTTTAAGAATAAATTTATCTTCCTCTTTAGTAATTAACTTAACTAGTAATTTTATAACTTTCTTTATAAATACTTTATATAAGTTTTACTTTAAATAAAGTCTTATCTTATTAAATTTGATATTTTAAATGATAATAACTTTCTAAAAAATAAAAATCTAGATTTTATATAAATCATTTAGTTACTTTTACTTTATACCTAGAATAGTATCTAAGTTCTTTATTCTATATATAGATTTAACTATAAACTTTACCTAATAATAATATTTATACTAATACTAGTTTATAATTAGTTAAAATAGTAATAAAATTACTTTTTATTATGATTCATAATATTCCTAGTTTTAATAATTTACTTTATAGTAGTAGAAAACTTTATAATACTAGTTTATAAAGGTAAAGCTTTATTAAGACTAAGGCTTAATATATATAGCTAAAAGTAATTATTAAGGTTATAGGACTAAGAACTCTTTTGAATTTTTTAAAAATAGAATAAAATAGAGTATTTATTTTAAGATATAAGAGTTAGGTATTTTATAATCTATTATTTTTCTATAACTTTTATAATAGAACTAAAACTTCTTTTAAATCTATATAGCTATTTATAGAAAGATAACTATAAAATAAATATAAAGATATTTAATTATAATTATTATAAGAAAAGCTAATAGCTCGCTCTCTACTACGATTATTAGTAGATATATTACCCCCTAAAGTATAACTTCAGCCCTCCTACCCCTCTACTAACTACCTACTATAGCTAGCCCCTAGTTAATCCGGGGCTGAACCCCTTATAGCTATAATAGCTAGTATACCTAGCCTATATTAACCTTTTCGCAGATAATAAACAAATAACAATTCTTTCCACAATAACCTCATACCCTTATACCCTCACACCTTTACAACTATACATAATTCAAACATCTCGAGACATTCAATTACTACTAACTATAAATACTCTATTTGAATTATAACCTTAATATCTATAATTTAAATATCTTTATTAACTAAACTTTACCTACCCCTAAGACAAGATTTTATACTATTAATATAAAAATTCTCTATTACTAATATAAGTTAACTTATAATTTCCATATAAGTATAGTAAGACTTAGCTTACTCTTATTAGTAAATAATTTTAATATATTAATTAAATATAACTAATTTATAAATAATACCTATATAAATATAAATATTTCTAGTATAGCTAGATAACTTTTAAAACCTCTATAATTNGCTGTGAGGGTATGAGGGTATAAGGGTATAAGGGTATAAAGGTATAAGGTTATCGTAGAAGGAGTTATTAGTTATTTATTATCGAAAAGGTTAACGCGGGGTAGGTATACTAGTTATTATAGCTGTGAGGGGTTTAGCCTTAGATTAACTAGGGGCTAGCTATAGTAGTTAGCGGGGGGGGTAGGAGGGCTGAAGTTGTATTTTAGGGGGTAATATATCTACTAATAATCGCAGTAGAAAGCGAGCTATCAGCCCCTCCTATAAAATATATATAAGAAAATAGAGAATATTTAGTAAATACTAGTAAGTAAAAAGAACTTATAAAAAACTAGGATTATTATTCTAGTATAGTATATTTTATATTTAGTAATAAAAAGTTTTATAAACAATAAAATAGTATATTTTATAGAAGATTTTAAAGATATTAAATAAATTATTAAGGGGTTATAGATTTATAATAAAGATTATTAGGTATATATAGAGAAAGTTCAGAGAATAATTAGTAAATAGAAGGAATATTTAGTAAATATAGAAAGAATATTCTTCTTCTAAGGTAAAATAATTGTATTTAATATAGAATCTTCAAAATATAAAATTATTTATTTATATCATAATAAGAGTAAAATAAATTATATAATTACTAATAAGACTTATAATTCTACTAAATAGACCTTCTATTGGAATAATATAATTATAGATATAAAAAACTATATTATATTTTATTAAGTCTACTCAGGGATTAAAATACTAAGATGTAAGTTATATATTTATTTATAATTTCTACTTATCCTAGTAGGATTATATTAAGAAATTAGTATATTTTCTATTATAGGATTACTAGAGAATAAATATATAGAAATAGTAGTATATATAATATTATCCTAGTAATTATAGATAGGTTTATAAAGTTCGTAATATTTATTCTTATAATAAAATAGATAATAACTATAAATTTAGTAGTAACATCCTATAAATAAATAAAATACTAGTTCAGTATTCTAGAAAATATTATTAGTAATAGGGATAAATTCTTTATTAGTTGATTTTAAGAAGGATGTATCGTAGAATAACTATTTAAATAATAGTTATTAATAATATACTATTTATGAAAAAATAGTTAAATAGAATAAATATATGAGATATTAGAGTAATATTTTAGAGTATTTACTAGTAGTTTATTTATTATTTAAATAGTATAGTTTAAAGAAACTATATTTATATATAATAATAATAAACATAATACTACTAAGTATTCATTAATAGAAAAGCTATATAGGTTTTATTTAAGAATAGTTAAATATATAACTAAGAAGGATTTAATAGTATAGGGTATTATAGAGTAAATTATTTCTATTAGTTAAATATATTACTAGATAGTAAAATATTAGTAAATAGTAATTAAAAGTAAGGTAAAGATGTATAACTTAAGATATTAATTATAAATATATAGTTAGGGAGTAGGTATGAGGTTGTTAATAAACACTTTACGTTTAAATACAAATAGTTAATACTAAAATATATTAAAATCTTAATTATTAAGAAAATAGGAGACTAGGTATATAGGGTATATTAACTAGATTAATACTACTAGATATATAATATATTCCCTATTTCTTTATTTAAATTATAGATAGAATACTAAAAGGATACTAATAACTAGGCTGTTTGTTTTAAGTTAGAAGATAATTTTATAGAATAGGAAATAGAGGAGATTATAGTAAAATAAAGAGAAGGAGATAATAGGTATTTCTTTATAAAATAAGTTAAGTAATTTATAGAGTATAATATATAGGGAATTATAGCTAACCTAAGTAATATATAGGAAATTATTTAGAAATTCGAAAAATAGATCATTAGGTATTATAGGAAGTAGGACGATTAGCGTATTATTAATACTAATAACTTAGTAATTATATCCTAGAGGAAAGGAAGAAATAATCTTATTAATTAGTTAAATAACTCGAATATTACTCTAAGGGACATATCCCTAAATCAGAAGAACTAGTATACTTTAGTAATAACTTAGTAAATATATATAAAATTAAATAATTATTATATTTAAGGCTTAGGTATATTCTTATACAAATTTCCTTAACCTCTCTTTATAAGAATAATAAGAATAATAAGTACTACAAGTATAATAAATATGATAAGAATAATAGGGATAAGTACTAGAATTATAGTAAGTACTATAAATATAGTAGTTTTCTTAGTAACAAGAGCTTTTTCATAAGAATAGTTTTCTTAATTAGTATAGCTTTTCGGGGAATAGTAGACTTTTAGGTAATGGGCTAGTAGCTACTAGATATAGAAGTAATAGGAATAGACGTAAAATTACTATAAGTTTTATGTTTTTTAGTAAGGGGTTTTTAATTTTTTTAATTTTCCTCTTTTTCCTTATTCTCCTTAATATTATTAGGAGAAATATAATACTAGGGGTTTACTAAGTAGAATTTAGAGGATAGAATATAATTAATATGTATGAATAGGTTAGTATTACTAGTAGTAAAGTAGAGAGTTTGTAAAAAAGTTTTAATATTTTCAGATTTTTCGCTCTTATTATTATTATTATTATTTCTATTATTATTTTTAGAAAAGTATAGTAAACTTTGAATATATACCTAGTGAGGTATAGTCATATTAGAACTATGAAGTATAGGGTAATTACTAGTAATAGTAATAAGGTATAAGGGTATATTATATTCTAAATACTTAGTAATATAATAATAAAAGTTATTATTAAATTAAGGAAATCTTATAATAGGAAGAGCTTTAGTATTTTTAAGTATTAGGGTATAATAAAGATTATTAAGGAAATAAAATAGTATTTTCTCTAGAGTAGTAGTAGGATTATTATTCTAAAGATAAATAGGTTATATAGTAGATAGATAGTAGAGTATTTTAGGTTTATTTTCTAGGGTATTAATCTATTTAATTAATTAGTAATAATAATATAGCGAGTTTATGGTGATTTATAGTAAGGATATATGTAAGATATAGGTATTGATAAATAAAGGATATTTCTTAGAAGAGAAATTAGTCTATAACTAGTTTTCTTTGAAACTTTCATAAGGGGGTTATAAATAATTTTACCTACTTTCTACTACTTTACTAATAGCTTAGTAAGTATATAGAATAGTTTACTTTTATATTTAGAAATTTCTTTTTTTGTTTGAGTATCTAGTAATAGATAATAGTTTTGTTCTAGGTTATTTAGGTAGTGCTATATAATTTGAATAGAACCTAGGGTATTGAATATTGATCATAAATAGTAAAGGAATAGCCAAAAGATAACTTATACTATAATTTTTTTATTTATTCTTTTTATAGAAAATATACTTTATTAAATAATTACTAATAATATAGAGTAGTTTTTAAGTATTAAAGTAAAGTAAAAAAAGATATTTAAAATAAGGTAAATAATTATGAGGCTAAAGTTAAAGAAAGTTTTTATTAGTAATGTTATTACTATTATAAAGAAAGAAATAAAGTACAGTAGTAATAGAAGTAATTTGTAATATTATTATAGAATATATAGTATAAAATAATAAAGAAAAAGAGGGGGATAAAAGAAAAAGATATATAGAGAGGAAAAGTAATAGTAAACTGAATAATAAATATAAAGGGGTATCTAGAAATAAAGTATTATAAAAATAGAAAATAGGAAGATAATGAAGTATATATAGAGAAGAATAGATAATATTTGCTAAATATATAATAAAATCCTATAAGGGATTATAGTAGATTTCGAAACACTATTCTAGATAAATAAATACTACGAGATTAAAAGTATTAATATATTACTCGGATAATAATAAATATATTTACAAATAATAGAAAGAATAGATAAAAACCTAGTAATATTATTAGTAAAAGTAAATTTTATTATTTAACTATACAAAATAGATAATAGTATTATAATGAAATAATTACTAGTATTAAAAGAAGTATTATATATAATAAAAAGTTAGTACTATAGTACGGGTTTTATAAGAGATATTAGTAGTATATAATTATAGATTATATATAATAAGTAGTTAGTAATATAATATAAGCTCTATAATAGATATTAGGAATATATAACTATAGTTTTAAAAACTAAAGCTTTTAGAAGGGGGGATAATTATAAGAATATAATAAATAAACTATATAGTATACCTAATAACTAGCTAGCTAAGTATTAGAAGAGTTTTTAATAGAAAGATTATAACTTAGATCTTTTAAGTAATAATCTATATAGTAATATAGACCTTACTTATAAAATTATAATTTAGATTTTTTAAGTAATAATCTCTATAGTAATATAGACCTTACTTATATATCCAAACCTTTCCTAGTCGAGGCCTTTAGCTATACTCTTATAATTTATAGGAGTTTTTATTAGTTCTAAAATTTTAAGTTACTAAACTAATAAAACTTTTATAATTTAGGATATAGGTTATAACTACTTAATTAGATAATTTAATTTTATTAAGAAATAGTTTTCTAATAAGTTCATTAATTTTATTTAGAAGTTCTTGTATAGATTTAAAGTTATCAAGAGTTGTATAAAGAATGTGTTTTATAAGTAAGAAACTTTTTAAAAAACTAGTTAGCTTATAGAGTTTCTCTAAATAGTTAAATATTATATAAGTATCTGAATCGTTCCTAATAATTCTTAAAAGACCATTTTTATAAGTTAACTAAATATAGTTTAAAGCTTTTTTATCTTTATTGGTATATTTAGCTAAAATAGATTTAGTTAAGTTAATATGAATATTCTACTAATAAGTAAAGCCTTTATATAAGTAGACTAAACACTATAATTGTAAGTTCTTTTCAACTTAGTAATATAGATTACCTTAGAGTTACCTATTTCTGTAAAAAACAACTTTAATAAGTAAAGTGGTTATTAAATAAAGGATTAATCTAGATTCTAGTATAGAATTAAGATACTTAGGGACTAACTCCGGTAAATAAATCGTTAATTAAAAGCTTAATAGAAGTAATAGCTTAATAGTTAGATTATAAGATTAATACTGTAAGGCTAGTATTTAAGTCTCATAAGAGATATTCTTTTATAGTTTTTAGTAATTCTAAGTCTAATTAAAAGAAATCTAGGTTAACTTGTAGATTCTTAGTTTAAAGAATCTATAAGAGACATCCTATAGAGATTCCTAGTTTATAAGGTCTCTAAGAGATAATTTATAGAGATCTCTAGTTCATAAGGTTTCTAGGAGATAACCTATAACCTAGTTTATAAAGGTCTTAAATAGACTTCAAAGTATAAATAAGACTTTTAGCTTTTTCTATCTAATATACTTTTTTACTAACTTAGCAATAAACCTACTACCCAAACTAATATAATCTCTTTATAGTTTTTCAGTCTAATTAGCTATATAGTATTAGAGAGAGAAAGGTTTTCGAAAGAAGTTATTAAAAAGAGAAAAAGGTTTTTGAAGAAATTATTTAAAAGAAAAAGAGGTTTTTTGAAAAAGGTTTTTCGAAAGAAGTTGAAAGATAAATAGGTTTTAGGTTGAATTATAAAAGTTAGTATAATAGAAGTGTATAGAAGCTAGGTTTATAACTTATTAAACTAATATTAAGATACTAGTAATAAGTTAAAGGAATAATACAACTATTATTTATAGAAGAATAAGGAATTTAAAATAGTATCTGAAAATAGTATTAGTATTAGTAGAAATAGTAATAATAATAAGAAGTTTAGATTCTATAGAAATAGGGAACTTTACTATCTATATAATTAAAATAGAGTTTATCTTCAGAAGAATTAACCTTACATTATACGGAATATTTGAAGCTCCGAGACGTATAAGCTACTAAAAGCTTAAATATTAAATATTCTAATATTGGGGTTTAACTAATTTAGAGTATAATTAATATAGGTTATAAAACCTGACCTCTAAAAACTAATTTTCTAGAACAATTAGAAAATATAGGGTTATAAGAGTCTTTAGAGACTACTTAAGTGCTTTAATACTTTCTTATATAGAGAGATAGAATATAGAGAAAATATAGACTTAGCTAAAACTCTGAATAGAGTAATAGACTTAGCTAGAATTCTAATATATAGTAATACTCATTCCCCTTACTAATATATTAGTAGTAATTTAAAAATATATAAGCTATATATTTACTTGTTTAATCAATATATACTATATAATATATATGGATAATATCATAATATATGTAATAAATACGAGAACAAACTATATTTAAATATTATTATGAATATATATTAGATTATGTAAAATATATTTCTTATTAAAGTTTCTAAATATATATTCCATATAGAACAAATAGAGTTTCTAAATTAAGTAATTATTGAAAAGTAAGTTGAATTATATTTAATAAAACTCTTACTTATTACTGAATAGAAATTATTAGAAATATTCAAAGAATTTTAAAGATTCCTAGGTTTCTTAGATTTCTATTATAAACTTATTATCAATTACTTAGGATTAATAGTATTATCTATAGCAATTTTAAAAAGAAAAATAGAGAAGAAGATTTCTTTTTAACTAAGAAATGAAACACTTATATTATTAGTATTAGAACATAATTCTTATTAAATAAATATATTCTAATACTAAAGCTTTATTAGAGATACTAAAATCTACATAGATATATTATGATAAGTAATCTTTGGTATTGTATTATAGAAATAGAAAGTTAAAATAGTTAATTACTTATTATTTTATGAAACTGAGTCAAATAGAATAGGATACATAATAGATTAGTAAGAATTATTAATTATTATTATCAATTTTACTTCTTAAAAGTATTACATCATAGGGGTTTTAAAGCAAATTCTAGTTTTAATAAACTATTAAGTTTTGATAAGTATCATTTTAGGATTGTTAAAGTGTTATTAGAGAAAGTTTACTTATTAGATATAGAAGTTTTTTTGTATTTTATTTTAATTCAGAATAGTAGTTAAAAGTTATTCATCTGATAAATAAATTGTTTAATTAATTATATTATATAATAGGAAATATAAAGTACTGTAATATATTAATAGTTTCTATAAATACGTTATAACTTATCAAACTATTATTAATACATATTTACTAGAAGGGTATGAAGATTAAATAGTATTTAGAATTAGTAAAGCTTTTATCTAGATAATATAATATAAGAAAAATACTTTAGTAAAAAAAACTAGACTTAAAAATAGAAAATACTTAATTTCTTTAAACGCTTATCTTTTTATGAACATTAGAAATATAGTAATAATTATAATTATCATTATCTATTATAAAAATATATATATTATATTAGGGAATACTTAGTAAATATTAGTAAGTAAAGACAATTTATAAGCTACTGGATTATTATTCTCGTATAGTATATTTTATACTTAGTAATAAGAGAGTTTATCAAACATAAAAAGAATATTCCATAGAAATCTTTAAAAATATTGAATATCTGAATAAAGAACTATAGATTTAGGATAAGAGTTACTAGACATGAATAGAAAAGGTGTAGAGAATCACTAGTAGCTCGGAACAGTACTTAGTAAATATAAAGAAAACTATTCTATTTAGAACAAAACTAATTATACTTAACGTATAATCTTTAAAATATTTAAATTAGTTACTAATAATATAATAGAAATATAATAAACTATATAAGTACTAATAAAGCCTATATTTCCGTAAAACAAAACTCTGTTAGAATAATGTAATCATGTATAAATTAAACTACATAATATTATGTTAAATCTATTAACTAATTCAAATATTCAGATATAAGCTATATAACTAGTTATAATTTCTACTTATTTCAATAGAGCTATTTTAGAAGATTAGTATAGATTTCATTATAAGGTTTCTAGGAGATGTTTATAGAAATCGCAATATATATAAGACTATCCTAGTTATTCCAAATTTATTTCATGAAGTTTATAGTATTTATTTTAATAATAAAGAAAATGATAGTTATAGGTTGAGTAGTAATATTCTATAGAGAAATAGAAGATTACTTTAGTATTCTAGACAATGTTATTAGTAACAAGGATAAACCTTTCACTAGTTAATTTTGAAAAGAATTTATAGTAAAGTAACTGATTCAATAATAAGTTTTATTATTATACTACTTATGAATAAATAGAATAAATGTATTAGATATAAAAGTATTACTCTAGAGTATTTACTAGTAATTTATATATTATCTAAGTAGTATAACTTGGGGAAACTATATTCTCATGTTATAATAAGAAATATAGTATTACTAAATACTTATTAATAAACGGCTTATATAAGTTGTTTTTGCGAATAATCGAATCTTTAATAATAAAGAACCTAATAATATAAAGAATTACGGAATAAATTACTTATATTAGCTAATTCCCGCTTAAGGTAGTAGTTCAATATCTAGCTATCTTTTACTGTTTTATAGTAAGAGTAGTAAGTTTAAATCCTGTAGTAGGTAAGTATAACTAGTAGTTATAGACCTTCTAGTTATATAAATTAAATATAGTAATTATTACTAACTATTAGCTCTTATTAGTAGTTATCAATAGTTAGTAATTATTAATATTTAGTAATAAGTAACTATAATTAGTAGTAGGTATTAGGTAAGAACTTAGTATAATCCTATAAAGAGTAAATATAATAGATATAGACTTATACTTTCAATCTATATTTACTCTATTTATTAGCTATTATATTAATTAACTATATTTTCTATCTGAGGTTTCTTCTATTTAAATAGTTCTTTAGTATTAGTAGTATTTATGGGGCAAATAAAGCAAGGGTTTATAACCAAGTATAATTACTTTTAAAGAGTCCCGGAGAGGTATGTGACTTTAAATAGATTAAGGACCTTTAATATAACTACTTATATTAGTTATATATTTAAGTGAATAGTAGAATATTAGTAAATAGTTAAAAATCAAGTAAAATATATATAACTCGAGATATTAACTATAAATAATTGTATTGACGAATAGTTATTTGGTTATTAATAAAGAGTTATAGACTTAAATATAAAAGAATTAATATTAAAATATATTAAAGTTCTAATAACTAAAAAGAGAGAGGATAATAGCTCGCTCTCTACTATGATTATTAGTAGATATATTATCTCCTAAAGTATAACTTTAGCCTTCTTACTCCCCTACTAACTACTATAGCTAGCTTTTAGTTAATTTCTAAACCTAAACCCCTTGTAGGTATAGCTAGTATACTTGCCCCGTGTTAATCTTTTTAATAATAAATAACTAGTAACTCTTTCTATAATAACGTTTTACTTTTATACCCTTCTACTTTTATATTCTTATACTTTTATAGTAATATATAATTTGAATATCTCGAGATATTTAATTATGACTAACTATAAGTATTCTATTCAAACATAATTTGAATATCTCGAGATATTTAATTATGACTAACTATAAGTATTCTATTCAGATATTTATTATAACTTTAATATCCGCGATATTAATTTCCCTATTATAGACTAAGGTTTACTTACCCCTAAGATAAGATTTTATACTACTGATATAATACTTTTTTCTAAGTAATATAAGTTAATTTAGAATCTCTATATAAGTATAGTAGGATTCAGCTTACTTTTGTTAGTAAAGAATCTTTATATATTAAGTATAGCTAATATATAAATAATACTTATATAAATATAGATATTTCTAGTATAGCTAGATATGTTTTAAAACTTTTATAATCATATTACTATAATATTCTAAGATATCTTGTAACTAGTATTATAATAGGGTATTAATATTAGAATATTATTTCATTAATACTTAGTTTCTAATATTATTAGCTTAGTATAGTAGTTTATAAGTTAGCTGAATACTTTTCTTTTATGTACTTATAAATTATTTACTATTTTTAGTATTTAGAATAATTTAAATGAAACCCAATTTGATATACTAATAATTTTAATTATCATAGTTATAGTTAAGTATATCTATATTAATTATATAGTTACTTTCTTATAAGTAGCTATATAGACTTCGAGAAGATTTCAGTTCTATTATAAAGGTTAGAGAAAAGTCACAGACTATAGAATACTTAGCTGCTATATCTCGAAATAAAAAATTCATTGTATTTTATTTCTAAGAGGTTTAAAAAAGTTCTTAATTTTATAATTTTAGTAGTTACTTTTAGCTATATATATTAAGCTGTAGTTTTGATAAAGTTATTTTTGATTATCACAAAGTCTTTTATTATTATAGGGTTAAATATTAGAACTAGGGGTATAATTATCTATAATAATAAGTAATCTTATTACTATTTTAATTAGTTATAAGCTAGAATTAGTATAAATACTATTATGAGGTGAAGAATATAGTTAAATCTATATATAGGGTAAAGAGCTCACAAATTATTCTAGGTATAGAGTAAAAGTAACTAACTAATAACTGAAAGGATTAGGAGAATAAGTATATAAAGTATATTTATTAGTAAAATACTACTAGACTTATAATATTTTTCGACTATTCTAATTTAAATTATAAAAAGAGAAATAGCAGAAGACTAATAATTAAGCTATTTTCCCTGAACTAGAAGATAACTTTGTAGAATAAAAAGTAGAGGAGATTATAGAGAAGTAAAGAGATATAAATAGTAAATATTTCTTTATAAAACAAGTCAAGTAGTTTATAGAATGCAAAGTGACATTATAGCTAATTCAAATAATATATAAGAACCTCTTTAGAAATCTGAAGAATAAATAATCTGATACTATAGGAAAAAGGATAAGTAGCTTAATATTATGACTAAGTCCTTAGTAAGAATATCCAAAAGCAAAGAGAGAAATAATTCTACTGATTATTTCAATAACTTATATATTAATCTAAAATATATATCTCCAAGTTAGAAAATTATAAGCTTGAATATTATTCTAAGAAGTATATCTTTAAACTAGAAAGACCTATATATTTTAGCAATAATGTAACTAGTATATATAGAATAATACATATTTACACCTAAAACTTAAGTATATTCTCATATAAATATCTCTAAGACTTTCTAAACAAATAATAGAATTAATAAGTATTACAGGAATATTAAATACTATAAATATGATAAATACTATAAATATAATAAGTAATATAAGTATAGTAGCTTTCTTAGTAATAAGAGCTTTTTTAGAATATTAGTTTTCTTAGTTAAGATAGCTCTTTTGGGAATAGTAATTCTAAGGGTAATAGACTTTTAAGTTGTTAGTTAATAGCTACTAGATATAGAAGCTATAAAGGTAGATATAATAATTCTTAAGTAAATCTTATATTTCTTAGTAAAAGGTTTCTCTTTTTAAGTATTATTATTCTTGAACTCTCTTTTTATACTAGCTATAATGGTATTAATAAGAATAAAGTAATACTAAGGGTTTACTAAATAGATTTGAGTAAATGAGATATACTTATTTGCGATAAACAGAGCTATATAAGTATTACTAGTAGTATAGCAAAAACGCTATGAAAAAGTCTTTATAAACCTATATTCTCTATCGTTTTCTGTTATTATTATCAGTAGATAACAGTAAACTAGGAATATATATATTATAAAGTAAAGTAAAATCAAAGCTATAAGAAATAGACTACCTACTGGTCATAGTAATACAATATTCATGTATATTATTCTTACAATAAGTAGCTAAGTAATAGCGAAACTTATTATTAAATTAAAGTAGTCTTTTAATAGCAAAACCTTTAGTACTATGAATTATTAAACAGTAATAAAGTAAACTAAATAAATGAATGAGTAATTATTTTGGAATGATAATAAGATTGTTATTGTAGAGATAAATAAGTTATATGGTAAATAAATAGTAGAATGTTTTCTTTTTAAATCTTAGGATTCTAAGTTATTCAATTGATTAGTAATAATAATAAAACAAATATTCAACAAATTCAAAATAGTAAAATCTATAGTATTTAAATATTTATAAATAAATAATATTTCTTAGAAAGGGAAAAGCTAATAGCTCGCTCTCTACTATAACTATTAGTAGATGTATTACCCCCTAAAGTATAACTTTAGCTTTCTTATCCCCCTACTAACTATTATAGCTAGCCCCTAGTTAATCTAGAACTAAATCCCTCGCGGTTATAGCTAGTATACTTGCCCCGTGTTAACCTTTTCGATAATAAATAACCGATAACTCCTTCCGCGACAACCTTATACTTTCAGTTCTATTGTAAAAGATACAGAAAAGCGATAGATTATAGAACACCTAGCTCTTAGTACTTTATTGTATTCTATTTTCAAGAAATCTATAAAAGTTCTTAACTCTATAACTTTAGTAGTTATTTTTAGTTATATATACTAAGCTTTAGTCTAGATAAAGTTCTCCTTAATTATTACTATAAGGTTTTCTATTACTATAGGGTTAAATACTAGAACTAGGGACATTATTATCTATAATCATAGGTAATTTTTTCTTATCATTTTAACTAGTTAGAAACTAGTTTTAATATAAATATTATTATTAGGTAACGTTTATAGTTAAATCTACATATAAAGTAAAGAGCTTAGATACTATTCTAGGTATAGAGTAAGAGTAACTAAATATTTCCTAGAAAAAGAATATTGTAAGCTAAACTTTATTTTCTTTATACTAATAAAGAAATTATAAATAATGTTACTTACATACTACTATTTCGCTAAGACTTTAGAGAGAATATAGTATAGTTTACTTTATATGCAGAAATTGAAATATTTACTTAAAGATTCAGCGAAAAATAATCGTTGAGTTCTAGGTTACCTAGATAATACTATATAACTTGAATAGAACCAAAGAAGTAAAAGTGAATAGAAATAGTAAACGTATAGCAACAGAATACCTTGTACTATGATATTTCTATTTGTTTTTCTTATAAAAGAAATAGTTTAGTATATAATCACTAATAATATAGAATAGGTTTTCTAGATTGAAATAAAACGAGGACAAGCAGCTAAAATAAAATTTATAATTACTAGGCTTAAAGTATGAAAAGCTTTTATTACTAGTTTCTTTACTATTATAGATGAATACCTAAAGAATAATAAGGATAATAGTAATACAAGATATTATTACGGAGTATATAACATATTAGTAATTTAAAAGAAGAGAAAAAGAAGAAAAGAAACATATTAAACTAGGGATAGCTAGTAAGATAATAGAGAGGAATATTAAAGAAAACAAGAATAGTAAAAATAGAGAGTCAGAACAATAATGAGATATATATACACGAAATAGACAATACTTACTAAATATATACCGAGATAATATAATAAACTATAGTAAAGTTTAAAATAGTTATTCCTACTAGAGAATTACTATAAACATTGAAAGTATTAATATATTACTAGGCTAATAATAAATATACTCATGAATAATGGAAAAAACAAATAAAAACCCAATAGTAATAGTAATAAAGTGAATTCTATTATTTAGACTATAAAGAACTATTTAAATACATAATAGTAATATAATAGAAAGATTACTAGTATTAAAAGAAATATTATATATTTAGTTACTTTTACTCTTTACTTAGAATAGTATCTAAGCTCTTTACTTTATATATAGATTTAACTATACATCTTACCTAATAATAGCATTCGTGTTAATACTAGCTTATACCTACTTAAAATAGTAATAAAACTATTTATTATCATAGATAGATATATTCCTGATTCTAATTCTAAACTTTATTATAATCATCTATAGAGAGGGAGTTTTATGAAAATTAGGGTTTGATATATATAGTTAAAAGTAACTACTAAAGTTGGGGGCCTTTTTGAATTTCTTAAAAATAGGATAAAATAGAATACCTATAAAGGCTAGGTATTCCGTAACTTATTACTTGTCTATATCCTTTAGAATAAATTTAAAATACTTTTAAAATATATATAGCTACTTATGAAGAAAACGTATTACATAAATGTAGTATTGTTTACTTAAGTTTCCCATAACTAAAACTATTAGTTTATGATATTAGGTTTTGATAAAACTATCCTAAAGGCTATAATTAATAAGTCGTTTATAGATATTTAAAAGATAATTATCTAGTTATCCCACGAGTTACTATACTAAGCAAAAGGTTTCAGAAACGAAGTATTAATTAGATAATACTTTAATATTAATGTACTACTATAGTATCAATTGCTAGATACTTTAAGGTATTATAGCAATATAATTATAGGGGTTTTGGAAAAGATTAAGCTATATTAGAAGTATTTATATTTATATGAATATGATTTTTATATCAGCTATATTCAATATATTCAGATTAAATACTAAGAACAATAAATTAAGTGTTCTTATTTGGTAACTTTTGCTCTATACCTAGAATAATGTCTAAACCCTTTACTTTATAAATATACCCAACTATAAAATTTACCTAGTAATAGTATTTATACTAATACTAGCTTATAACTAGTTAAAGTAGTAATAAAACTACTTATTATTATAGATAATTATACTCCTAGTTCTAATATTTAATTCTATAATAATAGAAGACTTGATCGTAATAGTTAAGGAATATTATATTGAAGTTAAGGTTTAATATATAGAGCTAAAGGTAACTACTAAAGTTATAGGATTAAAAGCTTCTTTAAACGTCTTAAAATAGAATATAATAAAGTATTTATTTTAAAATATAGAAACTAAGTATTTTATAGTTTATTACTTTTCTATAACTTCTATAATAGAACTGAAATTCCCTTGAACTCTAAAAAGCTACTTATGAAAGATAACTATATAATACGTATAGAAATATCAAGGTTTAACTATTATAATTAAAGTTATT
>RYZW01000690.1:3257-23527 GCA_004367215.1 Colletotrichum trifolii
ATATACTTTTTAGCCTAGTAGCTCTTTAGTATTATAAGACTTTTAATTATTATATATAATTAGGGGGTAAAATCTAGTATATATTATATATAACTAAATGTAGCTAAGCGTAATATGTATAATCCTATTTTATCTAGTTAAAGTAGAGTGAGGCCTATAGAGATAGCACTATAGCTGAGGGTTCTTCCGGCGAAAACTCTACTGCTTGAACGCGTTATTCCTGATAACCGCTACTGGCTATTGGCACTTGCTAATAGCTGTTGACGTTAATAGCTAGCGACTGTTGACGACAGCAGCTGGCGGCAGGCGCTGCCGGCTGGCTAGTATTGGTGTCACGTAACTACGATCCTTAAAGAGTAACTGTGACCGATGGATGTGGGCTTGTACGTACCTTCTATTTGTCAGCCATCATATTAACCAACCGTGTCTTGCTGCCTGAGGTTTTCTCTATTTAAACGGTTCCTCAGAACCAGTAGTATTTATAGGGTAAATGAGGCAAGAGCCGACTACCGGGCGTAGCTTCCTTTAAAGGGTTCCCGAGAGGCATGTGACTTTAAATAGATCAAAGACCTTTAATACAACCTCAATATTTCTAATAATACTCTTTAGAATACTTAGGAAATATTACCTATTAATAGTAAAGCCTAATAAGTAAAATAAAACTCCCTCTTAAATAAAAAATAGTTTTATAATACTAATATTATAGTCTTCCTATATTATTATAGTAGAAACCATTAAGTTTACTTTATAGTAAAGTAATTAAATAACTATATATATTACTTAGATTCTTTATAGGGAAATTCTAGTAATAATAACTTTATTAATGAAATTAATAACTTCTAAGAGTTTTATAGAAAAGCTAGTATATCTAAAGATATACTTTATCTCTTATAAACTAATATTTATATAGTTTTTATAGAATAATAATAAGATAAGTATTTATATAGCTTAAGAGCTATTAAATAAACTAAAATTTGTATTTATAATAAAGTCTTAGATATTTAAAAAAGTCTTTAATATATAGAAGATTACTATTATAGTAACTCTAAAGTTAGTTTTCTTATTTATAGATAGTAATTATAAATTAGTAAAATATTCGGGCTTTATTAATCTAATTATAGTAACTTTCTATCCTATCTAGTTATTATAGAGTAATATTACTAGGGTTATAGTAATTACCTATTACTAGACTTTATAGTAATGAATCCTTCTTAATATAATCAGGATTTATAGATCTATATATTAAATAAGAGAATAACTAGGTTATTTCTAGTTTCTATAAAGTAAGTATAAGAAAATACTACTCTAAAAACTCCTAAATATAAAACCCTAAAACTTAAAACTCCTAAATTATAAATAACTCTATATTAATAATAAATTCTATGTAAAATTATTAATAGACCTAAGACCCTAGGAAATACTAGTTAGTAATATAATAAGAACCTAAAATATTAAAAAACTATAAGATAATTTTTAAAACTACTTAAACTACCTACTAGTTATGTAATATTAGTAATTATCCCTATAAGGTATAGTTTACCTTTATAACTTAACTATTCCTTTAAGTTAGACTTTATAACTATAAGAATATACCTAAGAAACTAGTTTGTTAACTAGTAAATAGATTAGTAATAGTAAACTTCGCAAAATACTCCTTATAAATCTACTAATTATACCTTTTTACACCTAGCTATATAAGAAAGATAACTTTATTTTATTTAAAACCTCGAATAAGATTAATAACAAGTTAACTATAATAATCAATAATACCTCAAAAGCTATTATACCTAAAAGGATTTTCAATAATTACTATATCTTAACTGGAGAGAATTTGAATATTATAGATAGGTTATTAAACTTATTTTATAAGAACTTTAAATAAACTTAAGAAGAGGATGATAATAAAGCTAGGCTTATAAATAGCTAAGGATATATATTATAGGTAAAATTATAGTAATCCTAATATAAATAGGGTAGTTTATAGTATATAAATAAAAGAATTAATTTCTCTTCTTCCAACATTTCAGGACCTACTATTTAGATCACTTTAATTCTTAGATTATAGATCTATAAATATATTACTCTTTTTATAAAATATTTTTCGAATATTTTATATCTCTTTTTACACTTTCTACGAAATCACGTATATATAATATATATGAAGCTTTTTTAAGTATTATAGCTAGGAGTAATTAGCTAGTTTTAATCGGTTAGGCCCTTTTAGCTATAGCCTATTTCAATATTAGTAATATTATTAGTAAATTAAACTTACTTAGTAGGGTTAGTACTAGTTTACTCTAATTAATACTTCAGGATTCTCTCTAAAGTAGGGAAGTTAGAGTTATCCTTAATATCTAGTAATAATATTAGGATTATTAAAGTTTCTACTAAATTAAGTATTTCTCTAAATAGCTATAAGGGTATATGGCTAAAGGCCTGGCAAGGGAAGGAGTAATAGTAAAAGGTAGGTCTCTATAGGTTATAAGACTTTAACTTAGTAGGCTAACTAGTAGTAGCTATAAGAAGGCTTTTATCCTATAGTAGCCTAAGGCTACTATATTAATAAGAGAGCTTTTATCCTATAGTAGCTTAAAGTTACTATATTACGTAATCCATATCTATTCCTAGCTATCCCAGCTCTCTATACAAGCTATAAGGCATATCCTTACAACTATTCCCCCCTCCAAAAGCCTTAAGCCTTAAAACTTATAAACGCCACATAGCCGCTTTTGAAAAAAAATAGCTTCGCCAGATATTTACTAACTATTTTGCGATTAATAATAAAAAGATTTATTCTATATATATATTAACGTATAAGAGTTGTTTATCCCACATATATATTAATATATAAGGGTTATCCTATATATATATTAACATATAAAAGTTATTTATCCCATATATATATTAATATATAAAGCTCCTGTTATTATATTAAGCGAATAATACTTCTTATAAATATATTAACCCATAAAGTATCTAATATATTAACCAGGATCTTTAAAACTAAACCTAAAATATCTAACCCTTTCTCGTATATAGTAACACTCTCTATAAAGCTTCCTAAATACTAATTAAACATCTAAGGCTTCTCATAACTAATCAGGCCGCTAAAGCATCGGCGTATATTTACTAGTAAGCTTTTTTAAGCTTTCTTATATAGCCCTAGGCTCTATATAGCTCTAGGGACCTCTCAAGCCCTTAGTAAAGTACTCGTAGCAATTACACTAGTAAGCTACTTCCCAGGCTTAATATAACTCTAGGGAACTTTTAGTAAACCCTTAATAAAATACTTGTAATAAACCTTTATAGGCTATTTACCCTCTAAGGCACTCTTTCCACACTATATAACCCCAAGCTCTATATAGCTCTAGGGACCCTTTAGTAAACTCTTAGTAAAACACTCACGGCAAACCCTTATAAAGTAGCCTAATCTTTAGTAAAATACACAGAATTCGTTATAGTAACAAGTAACTATAGTATAGCCTAACTTGCCGCATACTTCACACAAAAGGTAACCCTTAAAACACTTTTCAAAATATACCTTTTTCACCAGGGAGCCTTCAGTCTCCCCATAGTATTTAAACACTAACCCCTTAATAGTAGTAGCGCTCCCGATACTACTAAAGCCTTCCTCATAGGGCTATAATATCTCTTATAAGTACTCAGCTACTAAGGCTACTACCCTAAATACCTAATTATCAAACTTCTAGCATTATAAGTACTACTATAACCTAACCTCAAGGTAATAAAAGAACACGAAAACATAAAGCCTCGAAACCTCCAGCTTAGGGGTACTTAAGGCCTTATAAATAGCTAACTATTCAGTATAAAGCTTCAGTAAAGACTAGCCCTTATATTAAAGCGTATAAAGTATACCATAAAAATATAACTCTTATAAAGTTAGATCGGTTAATAAATAGTAAGTAAATACTATAAAATCAGCCTATATAAAGTCTAGTAATAGCATATAGTAGTAGTTATACTACTAAGTTTATAAGCTATATACTAACTTAGTTATAGCTTACTAGATCTGGTATACTATAGAGGCCCTTAGGTATAGAGAATAGCTATCTTAAATCACTATTAGCTAATCCTCAATTTCATATAGGGTAGCACTTTCGTGAAAAAGGCTATATAGGTAATAAGGGGGCTTTAAGTAATCCCTATAATTAACAGCTTCGGGAATTAATAGCATAGGTTCGCTACTGGAAAACTAAGTCGATATTATCTCTATAAAAGAAAACTATTATTCGAGAAAATATACGAGTACTGCTATAGTTACTATAGGTTTAGGTAGTATCGCTGTAGTTTTAGTACTAGTTTCGGCAGAGTTTTCAGCAGCCGTAATTTCAGGCATTATTATTACTTCTAGTGCTGGCACTATTATTACCACGTGTTCGCTAACCATTTATCGTAGAGCCATTACTAAAATCCTAGCCCTACCCCTCTAGGAAGTAGAAATTAAAGAATTATAAAGGTATATAACTAAAAGCCTAGTAAGGGAAGGAGTAATAATAAAAGGTAGGTCTCTATAGGTTATAAGACTTTAACTTAGTAGGCTAACTAGTAGTAGCTATAAAAAGGCTTTTATCCTATAATAGCCTGAGGCTACTATATTACTAATCCGTTCTATATAGTTGATCCGATCCTAGCTATCCCAGCTCTCTATATAGGCTATAGGGCATATCCTTACAATAGTATATTTACATTATTCTATACTATTTTAACTATAATCCTACTCTCTTTATATTCTTAGATAAATCCTATAATAGTATTAATTTATTATATAGCCTTTTTAATGTTATCTTTCTATAAATTTTCCTTAATAATAATTATTTATTAGTTCCTAGACTTAGTTAGGTAAATAATAGAATTTCTATAATTTTATAATCAAAATATAAATATAACTAAATTCTATAACTATAATATAAATCTACTAGCTATATACCTAAAGTAAGATATAACAAGATTATTTAAACCTTAAATAAGTTAATTAAGTTAATATATATAATTAGCTATAACTATTATATTAAAGAATCTACTAGATTATAGAATATGATTCTAAGGAATAAAGTAAATTAGCTAGTTTTCTTAGAAAAGTATAGTTTCCGTATTAATATTACTATAGAAATAGAGGTTAGGGATAGATAATAGATATAAACTTAACTAAATAAATATTATTAGTATAACTAAATTCCTTATCTAAAATAAAGATTATAGTTTTCTATAGTAAATTAAAAAGAAACTTAATTCCCTTGGTTTTTATAAACTTTTAGTAATACTAGAATGTTTAGTTATTAGCCTAATCCTATATATTAAATTAATTACTTATTAACTTAGTATACTTAATAATAGAAATTTTATTTCTATAAATAGTAAATACATAGAAATATCCTAGGAAAATAAAGTTTTAGCTTTTTTTTATTTCTAGAAAATAGTTAATACTATAGTTTTGAATAGGATTTATCTTATAAGTATTATAAGCTACGCCTAACTAGTTAACTCTAGCTTTACCCGAGTCCTGATAACTATACCTAAGAAGTTAGGTACTAGTAAGCTACGAGTAAGCCTCTAGTATTACTTTTAAATAGACTTTTCATACTTTTCACAAGAATTTCTCTTTTTACTCTTTAGTTTTAAATAAATAATATTTATACTCCTTATAGCTAAATTATAGCTTAGACTTAGTTTTTTATATATTTAGAACTTAGATTTATCATTTATATAGATAATATTAAGTTAAGTATAGTTCCTTATTAGTTAAGAAGAGATACTAATTAGTAAAGTATTATTCTTAAGTATAAGAGATATTAGGTTAAGTATAGTTCTCTATTGAATAGAAAGACTAAGGTAAAGTATTACTCTTTACTAGTTATAATCCCTAAGATATTATTAATAGAACGTAGCTCCTAATAAAAATTTATAACTAAGTATTAAGGCTAATTATTATTATAAGATAGAAGGAATTAATACTTCCTAAGAAACCCCTATAGCTAGTACTACTATAGAAGAGTTATTATAATAGTATTTAAGTATAGTTATTATTTTATTTTATAAGAAGATTATAGTACTAACTACTAGGTTAGTAGAAAAAGAGTTAGAACTTTCCCCCGATATTACTATTACCCCCCTAGAGCTTACTAATATAACTTCTATTTTTTATAAACAAAAACCTTTTCCTTTCCCTAATAAGTTTTTAGGTAAAAGAAAAGAGTATAGTACTTAAACCTACTAGATAAAGGGAAAATTAAAAATTAATTAGAATTTCTTTAAAATAGACGAGTAGAAGTAATACTTAGTTTATTCCTACTTAGACTTTAAAGTTTAATAAATAATAAAGACTTTCTTTATAACTAGAAAACTAGGAAAAAACTAAGATCCCTAAGATTTTATAATATATTTAAATTATATTTACCTAGATTTTAATATCTAGTCCTAAGCTATTACCTAGCTATAGTCCTTCTACTAGAAAAATACTAAGAAGCTTATTACTTTTCTCCTATAATTTAAGAAAGTTTTTATAAATACTAGAAACTATAGCTAGTTTAATATAGTCTAGATTTCTTTACTAAAGACTATACTAGTCTTTTATTTAAAAGAGCTTTTTATTATAGTTAAACTCCTTACTATTTATAATTAATAACTTTTAAAAATATAGGATATTACTTAGAAAATAGAGTATATAAAAATACTACTAACCTAGTAAGCCCTAGTTACCTATCCCCCTATATTAAAAAATTAAAATAGGGATATAATAATAACTAAAGCTATATATAAGTAATACTACTACTATAAATCCTCTAGTTCTATAAGTTTTACTAAAAAAACTCCCCTACTATAGAAAGATATATATAAGTACTATAGCTACTATAAAAGAAACTATATTACTAGGAACTATATTAATACTAGTATAATAAAGAAGAAGAAAAAAAGGACTAAAAGTTACTAAAGTAGAACTTTAGAAACTAAAGGATTTAGAAGATAATACTAGTTCTTCCCCTAGTAAAGAAGAGGATATAGGAAAAGAATAATTCTAATATAAAATTAAGTATTAAAACCTATAAAAGTAGAATCTTAAGAATAAAAAAGATAGTAGAAATAAGAAAATAGTAAATAGTTAACTACTATGTAGATAAGAGTTAATAGAAGTTATACTATTAATACTTTAATAGATACTAGTTATAATACTTATACTATTATTAATATATCTTTTATAAAAAAGTTATACCTATTACTTATTAATATAATAAAGAGGAAGATAAAGAGTTATACTAAAGATAGCTTATTTTCTAGTAATACCCTAGGGGTTACTAAATTATCCTTAGAAATAAGAAAGTATATATAAGAAATCTATATTTATATTATAAAAAAACTATTACTAAAGTTATACTTCAAGTAAATCTAAATAGAAGATAATTATATTATATATAATATTAATACCTAATAGATAAAGTATAATAAAGGAAAAATTATAATATACTTAGAATACTAGGAAAAACCTACTAGGATTTAGGAGATTTAATTAGTATACTTTTTAAATATAAACTCCTTTTTAATTATATATCAGAGGATTACTAGGATATAAGGCTTAATACTAGAAACCTACTAGGTAATATCTATTAGTTTTAATAATATCAAAAAAAATTTAATATTAAAAGCCCTAGTTAATCCGAGAAAGTATATCCTAGTAAGTATACTCAAAGAATTCCTAGACTTTTTTAACCTAGAGAAAACCTACTAAGTACCTACTAGTAAAAGATTACTAGATTATATAATCCTATTAATACTTAATAAAAATAGGAATAATCCCCCCCTACCCTAAAGCCCCCTTTATAGTATATTATAATATAAGCTACTAATACTTAAAAAAATACTAGAGGATTTCTTTAATAAGGGGTTTATTAAAACTAGTAAATTAATTACTAAAGTATTTATTTTTTTTATTAAGAAGCCTAGTAGAAGTATCAGGTTCTATATAAATTATAAAGCTTTAAATATAATTATAAAAAAAGATAAATACTTATTACCTCTTATATTAGAAACTTTCTAGAAAATTACTAATATTTACTAGTTTACAAAACTTAATATTATTATAGTTTTCTATAAGATATAGATTAAAGATAAAGACTAGGAGAAAATACTATTTCATACTTAGTATAGCCTTTTTAAGTAAATTATTTACCCTTTTAAGCTTACTAAAACCCTAATAATATTCTAGTAATATATTAATAAGATATTATATAAGTTTTTAGATATCTTTATTATAATATATATTAATAACATCCTAATTTATACTACTAAGTTAAAGAAAAACTACAAAGCTTAAATATAAAAAGTCTTCTACTACTTTACTAATACTAAATTATCTCTAGATCTAAAGAAATATAAGTTTTTAGTAGTAATAGTAAAATATATAAGGTTTATCTTAATAATAAGGAAAGGTATATTTTATAACCCCTTTAAACTAGCTATAATTAGAAACTAGTTCCCCCCTAAATCTATAAAAAAAACTCAAAGTTTCTTAGAATTCTATAATTATTATAAAAATTCTATTTCTAAATATAATAAGATTACGGAATTATTAACCTAACTAACCTAGAAAAACTTCCCTTTCTAGTAAAAAATAAAACAAGAAACTACTTTTACTAAACTTAAATAGTTCTTTATAAAAGAATTAGTATTCTATATATTTAACCCCGAAACTATTACTACTATAGAAACTAACTACTCTAGGTTTATACTAGGAAAAATTCTAACCTAAGAAAATAATATAAGTATAGTTTACCTAGTAGTTTTCTACTCCTAATAACTATCCCTTATAGAATATAACTACTTAATTTATAATAAAGAATTACTAGTAATATTAGTATATTTATAGGTTTAGAAAACTAAACTTTTAATTATTAAATAGTTTAGGATATTTTTAAACTATAAAAATCTCAAGTACTTTATAAAAGAATAATAGTTTACTAAGAAATAAAACTAGTAAATAGAAAAGCTATTTTAGTTTAATTTTTATATTAAATATTACTTAGAGTTTTAAGTAGTAATCCTAGATACTTTATTAAAATATAAATAAGATATACTTAAAAGATAAGATAATAAGAGATTATAAAAATAAATTATTCAAATTATCCCTAATAGTATATAATTTAGTAACTTTAAAATAAAGAAGATTAAATTAGAGGAACTACTAGTTTTTAATAGAAAACCTAATCTCAAAAAACTATAAATCTATATAGTAGGAAAAAATACAATATTTTAAAAAACTAAAGTAGCTATCTAGTAAAAGGAATATAACTTCCCCCCAAATTTATACTTAAAAGTTTAGATTTCTAAATATTAATTAGATAGTTTTAAATACTTAATATTTTAAGGGAAAATATAAATACTTAGAAGTAATAATAAAGAAAACCCTTTTAATAAATTAAAAATAAAATTAATTTAAAAATTATATAATTCTATTATTACTGGCTACTTAGGGAAGAATAATATACTTAAGATTATAAATAAGAAGTTCTTCTAGTTAAGCTAGTTATAAACTATAAAGAAATTTATATAGAACTATAATATCTATAGTAGTATATATATCTAGAAATAAATAAAAAGAAGCTTTTTTAAAGCCCCTCCTAGTACTTAACTAGTTATATTCTAATCTATTAATAGATTTTATTACTAGTCTCTTACTAACTAGAAACAAAAGTAACTAGTACTTTTAAGTTATTATTAATAGGCTAAATAAGTTAGTAATATTTAAAGAGATAGATATTATAGAAGTTAAAATATATACCTAATAGTTCCTTAACTACTACTATAAGTTTCATAAGATACTATAGTTTATTATTAATAATTATAGTTTAAACTAGGTAAAATAAATTCTAGAAAGAGTTTTACTACTTAATAAGGATTATATAACTACTCAGTACTAGTTATTACCCCTAGACTAATAGAGGAACAGAATACTAGAATTAGGAAATTCAAACTATATTATAAATATATATATACTAGTCCTAAGATAACTAGGGGGACTTACTACTTATTATATAACTTACCTTATAAAATAGGTATAATTTAAATATCAAAACGATACTATTCTTTATAGAATATAATTACTATATTAATCTTATACTAACTATTAAAGATATAAGAAAAGTAATATCTAAAAGAGAAATTATTACTTAGCTACTAATTAATAAGATAAAAAATATTACGGGATTTATCTAAGCTAAGATTATAGTAACCTAGTAGTAAAATAAAGCTTTAATAAATAAATACTAGTCTCCTATAGATAAATACTAAATTAATAATAAAGTATAATTAAATATCTTAAACTATAAGTTACTATAGCTAAATAAAAAACTAGACTAGTTATACTATAAATATAAAGTTATAAGGATTATTATACTATATATTATTAAATTAAATATACTAGGGATAGTTTATTCTAAGTTTTATATTAATCTACTCTAGAAAGTAACTAGTAATCTCCTATTTAACTAAGAAATTATAAACCTATAACTACTACTTATAGTTAATAATAATAGTAAAGTAGAATAGGAAGTTAAAAATATACTAGTAGTAAAGTAGTACTAAATAAGTAAAAAGTAATAATAATAAGCTTTTATTAAATAGAAAAGATTCGTAGATACTATATAGGAAGTAATAGATATAATATAAGAAATAGAAATATTAGATTAGTATAAGGCGTATTTTAGGCTAATTAATAACTATAATAGAAATCCTAATAAAATAGCCCTAATATACTACTAGTAGGGAAGAAAATAATATTATAAGCTATACCTAACTAGTTAACTCTAGCTCTATCTAAATCCTAATAACTATACCTAAGAAGTTAAGTACTAGTAGGTTACTAGTAAGCCCCTAGTATTACTTTTAAGTAGGATTTTTACACTTTTCACGAGAACCTCTCTTTTTACTCTTTAGTTCTAAATAAATAGTATTTATACTCCCTATAGCTAAATTATAGCCCAGGCCTAGCTTTTTGTAATAAGTAATTATTATAAGTAATATTTAGTATGAAATACTAGTATATTATAACTAAATATATAAGGAAATAATAAAGAATATAATAAATAAAAAGACTTAAGATATTAATAGATAAAGAAAATACTTATTTTTATCCTATATATTAAGAGTAGTATTTTTAATACTTATTATATTAGAGAAAGTATATAAAAGACTTTTATAATAAAAAGAAAATATATAACTAATCTAATAAACTATTTAAAGTATATTTACTAAAAGTACTATTATTTTAGTAAATAGTACTAGATTTTATCTATTATAATCTTCTAAAAAATATTATAACTTTAAATAGAATTTAATTATTTTTTCTTGTTTAATTATTCTTTAATTTCTAAGTATTTTCCTAATAGGGTTGAATGTCGGAACCGGGGGCATAATTATCTACAATAATAGGTAATTTTATTACCGTTTTAACTAGTTATAAGCTAGTATTAGCACGAATACTATTATTAGGTAAAATTTATAGATAAATCTATATATAAAGTAAAGAGCTTAATACGAATACTATTATCGGGTAGGATTTATAGTTAAATCTATATATAGGGTAAAGAGCCTAGATACTATTCCAGGTATAGAGCAAAAGTAACTAAATAAAGTAATTTCCTAATTCTAAAGCCTTTTAATATCCTAGAGATTTTATAAATTCTTTATTAATAATTAATTCTTCCTAAGATTAGTTAGAAATATATTATCTTAATTTTCTTTCTATAGCTTTATTCCTAGTTTTATCTCACTATTCCTCTAGTATAAGTATCTAGTATTAGTCTAATAATAGTTTCTTATTTTCTTTTAACTCTTTTAACCAACTTTTCTTTTATATTTCTATATCCTCAAATTCCTCAATTATTTCCTCTACTTCTATAGTATTAATATCTATCTATATATTATAAATACTAAACTAATCTTTTTACTTAACAAAATACTAAACCCTAGGTTTTCCTCTTCCTATTTATATTACTTTTTTCTCTAAAGTCTTTTTTATTTTATAATACTAGAATAGATCTCTAAATTCATCCTTATATATATTATTAAATTCTATATATTCAGCATATATTACTATATATTTATATAGATATTTAGTAAAGTTAATAACTAGAACTAGGTAAGTAATTAAGATTATAAAGTAAATATTTATAATTAATAGTAAATCCAGGTAATAAATAAGTTTTCTAACTTATTCTAGTATTTTAGTTAATCTAGTTCCTAGAAATGAAGTTTTTACTAACTAGTTTCTAAACAATCAATAACCTTTTCTAAATTAGAGATATATATAATTCCTTAAAACAAATATAACTAGTTTATGCTTTTAATTAAACATAACTTTCATAAGTATTTATACTTATTTAATTAAAAAGATACTTGTCTTAAGCAATATTATATAAAATAGTTATATTTATCTCTAAAGATAAGTTAAGAGGCGAGTTAAGTTTATATCTAAAGAGGATTTTATTCGGGAATTTAGATATAGTATTTACTAAGTTATTATTAAATAGAGCTTATATTGATATAAAGGGATTAGCTTATAGTTTTTCTAGGGTTTCTAAAATAGATATATAAACTATTATTTCTACTATTTAGTTTTTCTATTTTAAAATATATTAGTTTACAAATAATAAATTGTTAAGAAATATAGCTTAGTATCTGAGGTTTTCTATATTTATTTCTAGAATAATAATAAGAATTTTAAATTATAATGAGAGATTATTACCTTAGGAATTCTCTAGTTTCCTACATAAAGAAATTAGAAAAGAATTTTTACCTAATTTACTAATATATAAGTAATATATTTTAAAATTAGAAAAGTTACCTTAGAGAATTTATCTATAACTATTATTAATAAATTATATAATTAGAATTCTATAAGTTTCTAACGAAAAAGATCTAATAATACTTTCGGAAGACTTATAATAAAATCTATAGCTATAATATAGAATAGTATTAGTAGATATATAATAGATTAGAGTTGTTTTAAAAGCTTTATTTTGAATTTTAGTAATAGATTATAAATTAGGTAATATTTAACAAATTCCGCGGTTTTCTTAGTAAGTTATAGGATTATATATATTAAGAAAATATTATACTATATTTTCTAGTTTCTTTAATACTAGTTATTTTTATATAAAGCTTTAATAAATTATCTAGTTATAGTATTAGGAATATATAGTTTTCTTTATCTTAAATACTTAATATAGTAGAAGAATTTATTATTAAATTTAAAAAATAATCTATCTAAGTTCTTTACTTATTATAATTATTTATAGATTCTATTAAATCTAATATTAGTATAGTATACTTCTTTAAGTATCTTCTTGGTAGTTTTATCTAATCCGATTTCTATGATAATATATATAGCTTAATTACTCTATATTTTATCTAATTTACTTTTTTTAGGGTTAGCTTTTAATTTATTTATATCTTAAATAGTATGTCTAAGCTAATATTAGTATTTCTAAGAATACAATAATATTTAAGTTAAAATTGTGAAAAGTATTCTATTATTAAAATAAAGTATAAGTTAGCTTTTCTTCTATTAGTTATAAATAATATTATCTAGACTATTACCTCTAGAGTAGAATTATAGTCTATTAGAATAATTAAGAGGGTTTTCTTAGTTAATTAGATTAGGGTTTTTATTTTCTAAATAGTTTAGGCTAAGTATATAATTTTAACTTTAGTAAGCTAGTATCTTATTTTAGTACTTATAAGTATTCGGCTAATATAGAAAGTTAGTTAAAGTAAAATATATAATATTTATTTTCTAGGTTTCTAATTATTTTCTTTGTCTTTTATATAGACAAGAAAGGTATTATATCTATATTCTTATAAGGTATTAGTTTGAAGAAATAGTATTTAGTCTAGATTATAGTAAATTAAAGTAGTTTGTATAGTAAATACTAATTTAATAAATTTAAAGTTGTTTTTTCCTTCTTATATTAACTAAAAAGTTATTTTTATACAACAGTATTTTCGTTTTTACTTAGTAGTAATTCTTTATTTATATTTTAGTAATAGTAGCTTCCTTTTCTAATCCTAAAAAAACTGAATCTTAGATATATATTTTAGTATAAGATATTAAAGGTATTTTATTATATTAATCTATTTCTCCAGGATTACTAAGGTTTTGAAAAATTTAATATTGTTTAAGTTTTATATCTTATTTTTAGTATTTAAAAGTTTAAAGTTATATATTTTGAAACTTAGTAGTTTAATTAAGGGGAATTCTATAAAGTATTTATCGCCTAAGAATCTAAAGTTATAATCGTTAAATAATTTGAGAATTATATCTAGTTAATAGTAGTATTATTGTATAGTTTTTGATATAATAACTATATTATTAATAGATACTTAGGTGAAATTTTAGTATAATCAAAAGATTTTATTTTATAAATTGTTAGGTATATACTAGTAAGTTTTTAAATCTTATTAGTATTATTATAGGTTTTTCTTATCTTTAATAGCTAATTCTTGCGTCTCGAAGCAGGCGCTCTGTTTTATTCCATCTTCAAGAGGTTCAAAAAGGTTCTTAACCCTACGACCTTAGTGGTTACTTTCAGCCTCTACAGACTGCGACTACGAGGTCTTCTACCACTATAGGGTTAAATGTCGGAACCGGGGGTATAATTGTCCACGATAATAGGTAATTTCATTACCGTTTTAACTAGTTATAAGCCAGCATTAGCACGAATGCTGTTACCAGGTAAAATTTATAGATAAATCTATATATAGGGTAAAGAGCTTAGATACCATTCCAGGTATAGAGCAAAAGTAACCAAATTAATAGCTAATAATTATTAGTTTCTCTTAGTATTTTTTAAAAACTAGTATTTAGTAAAAGTATTACCTAGTATTAATTAGTATTATAAATTTCTTTTTATATAATTTATACATAATTCCTAATTAGAATAGTATAGGATAAGTATTATTAGAAACTAGCCACGAGAAATACTTCAGTAATACCTTAATAGTATTATAATAAGCTTAAAAAGCTTATACTTAAAATAAAAACCCTTTACTAAACTATAGGGGTAATAGTTATATAGAACCCTAATAGTAATACCCTATATAAGCCTTAAGGCTTAAATTTATAATATACCCCCTATTACCTCTCTACTTTATTACTATAGTAATATATAATATCAATAGCCTTATAATACACCAATAATATTACACTACTTAATTTAGTCTAATTAATAAGAAAATTCCGCCTAAAATACCTCCCCTAAATACTATTAATATTAAATAGTCTTACTAATAAGAAATTTCAGGTATTATTGATATCTAATAGTCCTACTAATAAAGAAATTCAAATTGTATTTAGTTCAAGTAATCCTAAGTAATCTTATATTATATTCTCTTTTCTATTAATCTATAAAAAACCTTTTTTTTCCTTCTTTATATAGTTTTATTTTCCTCTCTCTAGATTTATATAACCCCTGATTCTATATCTATTATAATACTACTATTTCGCTATTTTTCTACCCTCCTTCCCCTTCTTATATTTTATTTATTACTATATTAACTACTACTACTACTAGTTCTAGACTTCCTAATAATAACCCTTCTTATTACTATACTTCTTCTAAACCTACTACTTATACCTATAATAGTTATATATTATTAAAGGTAATTCTAATAATCAGGAGAACTAGCCCCCTAATATAATTATCTCTATTTACCTGAATTATTATTATAAGAGAAATAAAAATAGTATTACTTATACTTATATACTAGGTTATAGCTAATCCTACTATAAATACTTAAAATTAAAAAATAAATATAAGTAGAATTCTTACTTTTTTACTACTAGCCTTAAACTATACACTACTAGCTACTAAGTGAATTATATAATTACATATAGTAACTATATTATTATCCCTATAGTTACTACCTCTAAAAGAAACAATATTATAAACTGCTATATTACTGTTCTATTACTAGAGTTTTCTATTATAGTCTAGTACTATAATAACTACTTCTATTATACTTAATATATTAGAGTTATAGCTAAGCTTATTACTCTATTTAAAGTTATACCTAAGTCTATTATTAACTCTATATACTATTCCTCCGTATAAAAGGTATTAAAGGGCTTAAGTAGTCTCTAATACTCTTATAACCCTATATTTTCTCATTATTCTAGAAAACTAGTTTTTAGAGTTTAGGTTTTATAACTTATATTAAGTATACTCTAAACTAGTTAAACTTTAATATTAGAATATTTGATCTTTAAGGTTTTAGTAGCCTATACGTCTCGGAGCTTTNCGGAGCCTTGAATGTTCCGTATGACGTGAGGTTAACCTTTCTGAAGATAAACTCTATTTTGGTTATATAGATAGCGAAGTTCCCCACTTCTGTGGAATCCGAACTTCCTATTATTATCACTATTTCTACTAATACTAGTACTATTTTCAGATACTACTTTAAATTCCTTATTCTTCTATAGTTAATAGTTATATTATTCCCTAAGATCTTTACTAGTACTTAAATATTAGTTTAATAAGTTATAAGCCTAACTTCTATTTACTTCTATTTAACCAACTTTCCATATTTAACCTAAAATTTATTTATCTTTTAACCTTTTTCGAAACCTTTTTCAAAAGCCTTTTTCTCTTTTGAATAACTTCTTTCGAAAAATATCTTCGAAACTCTCAAACCCCTCTCTCTTTCTCCATAACTAATATATAGCTGATTAGACTAAAAACCTATAGGGAGATTATACTAATTAGGGTAGTAAACTTATTACTAGGCTAGTAAAATAGACAGTTAAGTAGTAGAGGCTAAAAATCTCATTTATATTTAGAAGTCTATTTAAGACTTTTATAAACTAGTTTAATAGGTTATTTTTTAGAGACTTTAAAAACTAGGAACCCTTATAAGTTATCTCCTAGAAACCTTATAAACTAGGAAACTATAAGTTATCTCCTAAAAGCTTTATAAACCGGGAACTACTATAAATTAACCTAGACCTTTATAAATTAGAAGTATAGTTACTTAAAACTCTAAAAAGATATCTTATACGAGATTCGAATACTAGCCTTACAGCCTATAGTCTATTTTTAATAGTTAATCTCTTACGATTTAACTATTGAGCTATTACTTCTATTAATCCGTTAATTAATAATTTATTCACTAGAGTTAATCCCTAAATATCTTAATTCTATTACAGAATCTAGATGAATTCTTTCTTAAATAACTACTTTACTTCTTTAAAAAGTATTTAAAGAAAATAGGTAACTATAAATCAATCTTTATCCTAAATTAAAAAGAACTGAGAACTATAATATTTAGGCTATTCGTATAAACGCCTTACTTATTAGTAAAAATATCTACTTTAACTTAAACAAACCTATTTCTATTAATAATACCGATAAATGTAAATAAGCTTTAAGCCACATTATTCTAAACTATAAAGATAATCCTTTAAGAGTTATTGAGAAAAATACAGATACCTATATAATATTTGATTATTTAAAAAGACTCCATAAATTAAATAGTTTTTTAAATAAGTTTCTTATTTATAAAGAACTTTTTAATATAACTCTTAATAACTTTAAATCTATAGAAGAGTTTCTAAATAAGATTAAAAAAGCTTATTAATAACCTATTTTCTAATAAAGTTAAGTTACTAGATTAAATAGTTTTAACTTATATCCTAAATAGTCTAGACGAAAATTATAAAAGTTTTATTACCTTAGTAACTTAGAATCTTAGAACTAATAAAAACTCTTATAAGTTAAATTCTCTATTCTCTAACCTTTTAAATACGTTTAGAAAAAAAAAGTAATACTTCTTTAGTTAATTTTATTTCGAAGAAAAAGTTCTAAAACCTAACTAAGGTTTCTAAACCTCAACCTTAACTAAAAACTAAGAAAACCTAGAAGAAACAGAAAAGTATTTTCTATAATCATTATAGGAACACTAACTATACTAAGGAAAACTATTTTAGTTTTTATCCTGAAAAGTTTCCTAATTAAGTCAAATCTAAAAAAGACTTTTCTTCTATAATAAAAAAGAAAAAGGATAAGACTTCCTCAGAAATAATTAATATTACTCTTTTAGATACTCTAGTTATTAAAAAGATCTCTAAAGATCTAATACAACTTAATTATTCTATGAAAGAAAAAAAAGATAAGGAAGACAGTATTAAGTTTAAAAACATAATTACATCTTAACCTCTTTTAAAGAAAAGTCTTCATACTAATATTACTTTAAATTCTTTAATTTCTAAAAAGATTCAAGAAACTAGGAGTTTTAATAATAAGACTAGAATAATTTCCTTTTATATTAATACTAAGGCTACTATTCATATGGTTAAAGATTATACTCTTTTATCTAATAAAATAAAAGTTTCGAAACTTATTAAATAGGGAAATACTAAAAGGATTATCTCAACTCTGAAAAATAACTTGAAACTTACTCTTAATAAGGTTAAATATCTTTTAAGTAATATCTATTTCATACTATAGTTAAGTATTAATTTATTAACTTAATCCAAACTTAATTCTATTGGAATTTCATCTATCTTCTTTAATAATAAACCTCTACTTTTTGATATAAAAAGAGATAAGTTCTTACTTATTAGAACTAAAGTCAATAACTTATATAAACTCCGTATTCCTATTAATAGTAATAAAGACTTAGTTCTTTCAACTATTAATAAAAGTATTATCAACTTAAAACTCTAATATAACCATATAGGATATACTAGTAATATTATTAAGTTAATAGAAAATGCTATTAATAATATTAGTTATTAGTATAATAAAAGTAATAAACTACCTATTTATAAAACTTATTTCAAAAACAAGTTTACTAATAAAATTAATAAAGATTCGAATACTTTTAAGAAGTTTAAATATCTTAATTATATTAATTTGAACTTATATAAACCTATTACTCCAAGAACCTATAATTACTATAAATACTTTATCTTATTTATAAATAAGTATAGTAAATTTATCTGGGGAAAGTTATTAAGAACTAAAAGTTCTAAAAAGATTACTTTAGCTTTTAAAGAGTTTATTAATACAACTAATAACAATAATAATAATCAGAGAATCAAAGAGGTTAATACTAATAGTAGTACGAAATTCTCTAATAAAAGAATAAAAATCATTTATTCAAATCATAATATTACTGATAATATAAAACTATTATATACTTATAAACGAAAGAGATTAATTAAGAAAACTATTAGAACTATTATTAATAAAGCGAAAACCATTCTCTATAACTCTAGTTTTCTATTTTATTTTTAAAGTTTAGCTATTTAGGCTTCTATATATCTATATAGTAGAATACCATATTCTTCTATTAAGTTCAAAACTCCCTATAAAGTAAAACATTAAAGAAAACCTTTTATTTCTAATATGAAAATATAGGGAAGTCTCTATTATTATGAGATTAAGTATAAATACTCTAAGAAATTAAACCTTAAATCAAAGAAGTACTATAGTTACCTATAACTTTAATACTTATTTAGTTTAGGATTTCAATCTTAAAACATTACATAGTCTAGAAATATTATAATCTTAGAAAACTAGTTTAATTCTTAACTTAAAAAAGATTTAACTATTTTTAATAATACTATTTCTATAGTAACTACTAAGCCTAGTTAACTTAGTATAGAGAATAAACCTAACTAATTTAATTCTAAAGTTTTTTTGAATCTAGTTAAAGTTAAGTCTAGTAGAATCCCTATTAAAAATACTAGCTTACTTCTTCCTCCCGATAAAGTTATAAATAGTAATAACTTAATTCCTTATTTTATTAAAGAACTAAATAATTATTCTATAACTGATCTCGATAGTTTTATAGAAAATAATAAGAATTTAAAAAGGTCTACTATTTCTATAGAGATTCCTTCTATAAATTATAGATTAAAAAGAAACTATAAAAGTTATTTATTTGAAGAAAATATACTTTTTAAAATTAAAAACTATTTTTCTTTAATTCTTTATACTAATTTTAACTAATGTATTAACTAATATAACTATAATAATAACTTATTTATTCAGTTACTTTTACTCTATACCTAGAATAGTATCTAAGCTCTTTACCTCATATATAGATTTAACCATAAATTTTACCCGATAAGAGTATTCGTACCAATACTAGCTCATAACTAGTTAAAATAATAATGAAATTACTTATTATTATAGATAATTATACCCCTAGTTCTAATATTTAACTTTATAGTAGTAGAAAACCTTATAATAATAATT